>JABXWE010000494.1:0-27391 GCA_014611495.1 Limonius californicus | reverse complement strand
TTTAAGTGTAAATTAAAGTTCCTCGTTTATAACCTCAATTTATTTTGACGTTTATTTTGGTTCATGTTTAAGTAAAGACATACTGTGTCTCTTGTTTTGTTAACTCATGGCCTACTCCAAACGTACTAGTTTTTGAACACCCGTTACTAAATAATAAAGTCTTTGAGCTTTAGATAAATGCAAGATAATATAAGCAAAAACATAAGAAACAATGTTCCAACATCTGTATATATTTAATAACATTTTGCGTTTTCACGTGTGTAGCCAATTTGGTTACAGGACCATTTTTGATAGGATGTTCTTTTTCTTGCATTTGTACAATAGCAGTTTATCAGAAATTCTACTACTATCCGCTGATTATTGAAATTCGATAAAATTAAAATGGTCGAATTTTTAAAAACCCTTGAACCTTTCTTTTCTAAACGTGCATCTTTTCTGATAATTGCAACTTTTCGATAGTATTTTTGCGCTATGACGTCATCGATAATTTTTTTAAATGGCACCCACATATTATGTCATTGAATTTAAATAGAGGGTGCAATTCCGATTACGGCCAATTTTCGAGATAACCAAATTTAGAAAAGAAAACGCCCAAATATCGATAGTTTAATTGCTTGGAAACGATCTCGATTTGATAAAGTAACATTAAATAACTAATAAAAACAGTAATTTTTATTATTATTATTATGATCCTCGTTTGTACCGCATGCTCAGTGTTGAGGCGAAACTAAATAATAATTAAATTTAAGATAGCTCCGCAAAAAAAAATCTATTGGAAAAGATCAGATCGATGACGTCATTGTACGAAAACAAACAACTAGGCAAAGAAAAATGAAAATTATATCAGAATATATGCGCGATTAAAAAATAGAATTGATAGGTCCGAGAATATTTAAAAATATTCAACCATTTCATTTCATCGAATTAGTTCCATACTTCGTGAAAAGTACAAAATGATTTTTTTAAAAAGTCAATTGCAGTAGCCTATGGATTGTCCCGTCTATATTAAGCTTTAGAATCTGACAATATGAAAATTGTAACAGAAAGAAAGAAATCTTGACGAAAAACCTATAATTTACTTACCTTAATAAATTACAAATGAGTTGCAACTAAATACTTGTTCATTTTCACATTTTGTTGGGCCAAAATTTTTAACTACCTGAACTGTCACACAGTTTGACATACAGGTAAATGTCATTCAAAGCTCATTACACCTGACTGCAGACGGAATAGCTTTTTTTCTAGGCTTGCTGCAATTGACTTTTTAAAAAATCACTTTGTACTTTTCACGAAGTATGGAACTAATTCGATGAAATGAAATGATTGAATATTTTTAAATATTCTCGGACCTATCAATTCTATTTTTTAATCGCGCATATATTCTGATATAATTTTCATTTTTCTTTGCCTAGTTGTTTGTTTTCGTATAATGACGTCATCGATAAATAGTTGAATAAAATCCCAAAACTTATTTTAAGTAATTGGATATTATTTTTAGAATTTGAATAAATATTTTATTTACCTTCATTGCGTAGTCCGCACTAACAGTAGCAACAGCGAGTACGTGGTCGTGCACAAAAAAGTGTTCAAATATCAGTCAACCGCATAGTATAGCAACGTGTATAAGTGTATATACCGCAGCGCCTCTAGTGGCAGTCTAAAAACTAAAATGTATATAAGTATATGTGTAGCGGTCGTGTTCGCCTCCGACTAATATTAGTAAGGAATTGATGGTGGGGCTACCCTTATACCAAAAACATGCTAAACGTGTTCGACTCTGAAAACGGAGTCAAAGACGTCAAATCGGAGTCACACACGTACGCTGTATGTAGCGTTCGGAGTTCTGATTGCTAAATAAATTGTTAATTAAAAAAAAAGTAAATTTGTTGTTAATTACACAATAATTTGTTTAGAATCCAGTGCCGTGCGCTTTTTTTTTGTCAATTTTCACGATTCATGTTTTTTACATTCTACTCCCTTGTTTTGAAGGCGAATCTTCGCATTATTACACTTAGGTACGTAAATTGTTACGAAATGTATTAGCAGATGAAGTTGCTGACAAAGCACCTTCTCACCCGTTATACCCTTTTGCATTTAATGAAGATTATGACGCAATAGTAGATATCGAAAATGAGATAACAACTTCGATCACTAATTTTTCAGCTTCTCCGGATAAAATACCGCGCAGTTTATCGAAACACAATTAAGTCATAGCTCAGGACTTCTTAATAATAGTCTCCCGATTGCTGAAGATGATTCGCAAAAAAAAGAAACTTTGCCTACTCGAATCGCTTTTTTATCAAACTCAATTAGGGTTAGTTGAAGTCCAAACAATTCAGGATTTGATTTTGTACGGTCGCAAGATTGAAGAACGCCGTTATGCTGTTGAAAATTACGATCCGCCTACCCGGAAGGGGGGAGATTTGGAAGCAGACTTAGCGTATGTTGAGGTTTCGAATTCCAGCCCCGAAATTGCTACCGCTGCCATTACATGAACCCCTGAAGTACGCGAACCAGTCCCTGAAAGGCGCTCGAGGCCTGGAGGACTGAAATGTTATAATTGTGGTGGATTGAACTACAGGGCAACCAATTTCCCCAGAATTCCTAAGGATACCTTGTCGTCTGCTAGAAATCTTACGGATACTCAACGTGCGGAATTAAATTCCCTTGTACAGAAACAAACTCCGAAAAATCAAAACCAGCTAGGATGTGTTAAGGGGGTAGAACGTAAGATCGTAACATCTTCTCCTCCGATTAAACAAAGATGTTATCCTGTTTCTCCCATCATGCAACATCATATAGATAATGAATTTGATAAAATGATGATGAAATGGGAGTGATTGAACGCTCCAACAGCGCTTGGGGAAGCCCAATTTGATTGGTCAAGAAGAAGAACTCGCTACCGCTTTTGTGTAGTTTTTCGCAAATTAAATGCCGTAACAGAGAAGGATGCGTACCCCTTGCCTTACATCTATGCAATTCTCGATCGATTACGGGACGCACGCTTCATTACCACTCTCGAAATCAAGTCAGCGTAGTGGCAGGTTCCAGTTGAAGAAAATTCTCGACAATATACAGCTTTTACGGTACCCAATCGTGGGTTATTTCACTTTAAACGTATGCCTTTCGGCCTAGACAATGCTCCGGCCACATGGCAACGACTAATTGAAGGTATTTTAGGCCCTACTCTAGAACCCTGTGTATTTGTATACCTAGAGGCTGTTGTAATATGTACCCCTACTTTTGAGAAACATTTAGGCATTTTGGAAGAAGTTTTAAAGCGATTAACTGATGCGGGCATCATTAAGTAAGGATAAATGTCATTTCTGTAAGCCTGACCTGAAATACTGAGGTTATGTTGTCAACGCTCAAGGATTTCTTGCCGACGCTGAAAATGTTTCTGCCATTTTAAGTATCCCGACAACCTAAAAACGCTAGAGAAGTAAGAAGAATTATCAGAATGGCTTCTTCGTACCGCAGGTTTATATCTAATTTTTCATCAATCATCGCACCCTTAACAGCCTTGTTACGAAAAAACTGTAAATTCATTTGAGATGAACATTGTGAAACTGCTTTCTCGACCATCAAAAATCATTTAGTCTCGTCACCCATTTTTCTTGTCCTGATTTTAAACACCCTTTTGTAGTTCAGACCGACGCGTCAAATTTTGGCATTGGTGTCGTGCTATCACACACCATCGGAGACAGCGAACAAGTTATCTGTTATATAAGCCGCTCGCTGAATAAAGCGGAACGCAATTATTCCGTGACTGAACGCGAATGTCTCGCTGTTCTTTGGGCCATCGAGAAATTACGACCTTATTTGGAAGGTACCCATTTTACCATGATCACTGATTATCATTCTCTGATTTGGCTGAATTCCCTTAAGGGACAACAATATAATTTCACTATTGTCCATAGAAAGGGCAAGGAACACGTTGTTCCCGACACCATGTCCCGCTCTGTCCACGCAATAGATGAAGTTACCGTCACAAAAGAATTACCCGATGATAATTCCGATTTACAACCATATAATTCTCATACTGATCGCTGGTATAATAATTTGCGAAGTCGCATTACAGAAAAACTCTTATCGTACCCAAATCGGAAAGTGACGGATGGAAAACTTTTTAAACATATTCAACCTAAGTACCCAGATTTAACCGACGAAGAAGATCATTGGAAGGAAGTAGTCCCGAAGTCTCGTCGCAAAGACATTCTAAAACAACATCACGATGAACCTACTGCTGGCCATATCGGCATTCATAAGACATTTGCACGCGTTGCCCAGAAATACACCTGGCCAAAACTTAAAGCTGATGTTGCTCGTTATGTACTGCATTGTCCCGTTCGTATCGCCCATAAACCTGAGCAAAAGGAACCTGCTGGACTCATGTCACGTCATCCCGTCATTACGAAACCTTGGCAGATGATGTCCGTCCATTTGGTTGGACCATTGCCACGTTCCACGCAGAGTTACATTTATATTTTACCTGTCGTTGATTGTTTCACGAAATTTACCCTTTTCTTCCCGGTGAGAGGTGCCACAGCTTCTTCCGTTACTCAAAGGATTGAGGAAGGTGTTTTCCTTATGTTTTGAGCACCACAATATTTGCTCACGGACCATTCCGAAGTAAAGAATTTACTAAAATGGTAAAAACTTACCAAACTAAGATCATATTTAACGCTTATTATCACGCTCAAGCTAACCCCGTTGAACGAGTTCATCATGTATTAAAAACCATGCTTGCCTCCTACGTTAAGGATAACCATCGTACTTGGGATCTATACTTAGCGAAGGTTGCTTGACCATACGTACCGCTGTACACGAAGTGACTGGAATGTCACCATATTTCGCGAACTTTGGTAGAGAAATGACTTTAGTTGGGGATAGCCTTGGAGCCAATAATGAACCTGTTACCGTTGATGAGTATGCATCTCGGATCGCGATGCTCTCCGTCGCAGAGCTCCCGCATTCAATCACGTTTATGAAGACATAGTAAAGCGGCTCGCTACCGCTTATAAGACCGCTAAATTGAGATACGATTTACGTAGACGTCCCGGGAACTTCTCCGTAGGAGATAGGGTTTGGCGAAAGAACTATGTTCTTTCCGATGCCTCGAAATATTTTACAGCTAAATTGGCACCGAAATTTGTCGGTCCCTTCTTCGTGTCTCAGAAAGTATCCTCAACCACTTATGAGCTATCAGACCAATCTGGTACCTCCAAAGGCATTCGACATGTCAAAAACATTCAGGTCAACCCCATGGACAATTAGCCCCGTTCCCCTACCGTTTAACAGCCTTTTGTTGGCAGATTGAACTTTAAGTTAATTTAGTTACCGTTGCCGTTTTGCTTTTCGTTATGGTTCGACTCTGCTATTCCCTTTCCGGACTGCCAATTTTGCCTTACCTCTTCGCTTCGTACCCTGTACCCATATGGGCTTGTCACTACTGCCCGACTCCGTTTGTTGTGAGGCAACCGTGATGTGCCGATCCCGTGACGCACAAAACGCTCTCTTCATCGGATCTCCGTTAACCCGTTTCAAGTCCCCTGTCCCTTAAACTCCCCGAGTTGTACCGGCAGGTTGGACGGAACCCTGCTCGGGTGTAAAACTTTACCCAGATTTGACATTATCTTCGCGGATTTGACATTAGACATAGCTGAATGAATGATAGTATGAATGTATGCTGCTAGACCTGCATTGTTGGCTAAGCGAAGGAAACACAATTATGTCCTTCCGCAATATTTGCAGAACTTTTGCATTGTATAACTTTTGTTTATATGTGGTATGTTTGACCATAGTTAAAGCCTTCTCTTCAGTTACCTTCCTCTTCGTTCTTCACAAACGCCCTCTGAAGCTCTTTGTTGGTTGACAGCCAACAACCGTCCCCATGCCTTCTTCTTCATCCCCTGTCTACCCTCTTGCGTTCTATCCTCGATTGGGTCTATCCCCAATCACAAGTCGTCCGACTGGGTGGGGGAGTTTGCCGTGGTCCGGCGCACGGTGGGCTTTGCCCACAGCGGGCCCACCGGGGTTTTGTTGGGCCCCCGTGAGAAGCTTGGTTTTCTGCGGGAGGTGTCCCGCGTTTTTTTATGATTGCGTTTTTTTGATCGGACGTGATTGACCTGACCTCGTGGGTAGGGAGCGCTTCACGCTTTTGGGGCTTCTCCTCCCCTACCAACGTACAGGCGAGGTTGCTGCCCGACGTTTTAGCGACCGCGGCTATACACCGGTGTGAGGGGGGTGGAGCGTCGTTCCACAGCAGGGGGTTTTCTTCGATTTCTTAGGGTTGGGATTTTTGAATTTTATATATTTTTAGATCTTCTGGTTGCATTACGTCTTCGCGCGTTCCCACTAGAAATCTTTTGGTTAGTTTTGGCTCTTCTGGTGTGCTCACTTCAAATTGTTTTTCTTTAAGGATCCACAGAAGTCCGAGACGGAAAGCAAATTCGCCTCCGAGCCCCGGCGGTCGTCCAATAGTTGCTCATTGTTTAACCAATATCCCTTGAGTGTTTTCACCTTATGGGCGTTGTGTTAGCACCTGGATTTTCTCTTTCATGATGATGATAATGATGATGATTTCCTTATTTAACAAACCGTTCTATAGTTCTTACAGACACGCCAGTAGCACTTGACACGATTTTTTTAATTTATGAACTGGGACCCTTTTTCGCTTTAAATCATTTATTAACATTAAAAACAACTTCGCGCGACTGCGAAAAGCTTTATAATTCCTTAAAATTGACGACATGATTTCGAAACCCAACTCCAATGTAACTTTCATAAAATAATAAACTGTCGGTTCTGCGGCTTTTAACAAACGTAACGTTAATTTGATTCATTTAGGCTACAAGAAAGTTTCATATTGATATCTACTCAATACTGTAATTATTTGGATTACCATTGTCTACTGACTGCTTGTACAATATATAAACAGCTCTAAAGGCCAATTTGGCCTATGGCTAGAATATTCTTCCTCCACGTCTTTCTGTCTTTGCATTCCATTTTCCAATTTTTAATGTCAGTTGCTTGCAGGCCTTCTTATATCTGTTGCCACCATGTTCGTTTTGAAAGACCTACTGAGTGCTTACCTGCCTTAAATCATAAGCGAGTCCAAAGTTTAAGTCTTAACCCTAGAATCACACCGTGGGGTTGCCGGCGACCCGTCGCTGCAAGGAAGTTGTACTACGCAGAAACCAAGGTACCAATGAGGGTTACGGGTTTATTTACCTTTAGTCTGATGTGTCTAGCATTAGTGTATACACGTGTCGTTTAGTTGAGTGAATATTTGTTTTTATAATTTTAGTTTTGTGTGACAGGGTTGTATGCAACCCCACGGTGTGATTCGTGTGACAGAAATTTTTCTTAAGTACTTTTTTGTTTTTGGGTTAATTTATACATATTTTATGGATGTTTATTTAAACTCTAAAGTTTACAATTTACTTTTCTTAAATTTTATAGAGTTTATAATATGTATACAACAAGTTATCAATATTTTATTGTCAATATTCAGAATAAGTCAGAAACTTTCCAAGACTGCAAAGAAGGTAGAATAAGATTCTTTCCTATTCCTGCATGTTTACTTTTTTTTAAATTTTATAATGGCTTATAGTTTAAAGAGTTTTATTGATCGCATAAGGCCAAAAACAATTTTTTAAATATGAGTTGATATTGGCGGCTAGGCATATGCTTGCATGTCTTTAGCGTAATCATTAAATAATAGCATTTGCGAACCTACTAACTGATTGCGATGCGATTATCATCTAGGCTAAGGCAAGGTGCGAATTTAGTGTTACCACTTATGTGTTTATATGTAAAGATGAGCTACAATGACAATAACCGCTAATATAAGCAATGGCGCCGCTGGCGAGGTTATGGTTTATATACTACGAAGTGTTATATGTGGTTACCCGAATTATGTAACCTTAGTAAACTAGATAAGATGCCTTTTACCTCGCTTCCTTGAATATTATGTACCATAAGCAAAAGATAAGAAGTGCGGATGCACTTCTGCATAATAGCTTATAGTTAGTTACGCTTACCGCTTCTTTACATTAAGATCTCTATATTGTATTTCAGGTAATTCCGATTACTGTTTATTAAAAATAATTTTTTTAAATAAACATTAATTCGGTAAATTAATTGGACCAGTCGTACAGATCATCAAAAATTTAGTGCGACGAAACCGTACCTTGAGGAGGACCAAAATCGCCGAATCACGAGATCGAAGCTCTGAATTTTGAACTTAGTCCTTAATTGAAGATCAGAACCAAGCAGCTACCACCATCCAGGAAGCGACAATTACAGGAAGAAACCGCACTAGTAGTTGCACCAGAGGACAAACATCGTCGAGGTTCAAGCAAACGGGTGTGGCTGTTCGAGTACCTGCAAGAGGCGAGAACAAGCATGGTCAACCCTCCAGCACGCGAGAACTAGAGGACACAGATCGCCGACGGTTCAAGCACACCCCTAGGTCGAGGACAAACATCACCAAAGCCAGGGCTACTTTAAGACACCAATCAAAACAATTATTTTTGCAGCACAAGATAAAACAAATTGGAATTAAGTTTGCAATCTTAAAGCAAAAAGCAATAATTAAACTTACTTAATAATAATTTAGTATTAGCCTCAATTGAAGTAAATTATTACTAAGCTACGAGTAGAAGGAGTACGCAATTGCAGTTTAGCCTAGTAATACACTTTACAACAATTGCAAAAGGAACCCTTAAATAAAATTAAAAATCCCTGGCCCACTAGCTTAAATTAATTAAAAAAACTGTACTTAAATTTTATGCAAGAAAACGAATTATTACGTCTATTTCAAATTTAAATTTGGAAATACCTCAACCGGAAGATAAAGAAGGAAATCCAGAAATAGTCATGGCTCATGCATTTCACTTAAAACATCTAAAAATTGTAACTGACTTCGACGGTACCCCCCACAAACTTTCGGAATACCTCCGATCAGCGGAAGTTATAATCGACCAATATCTTGCCAATGGAGCACCAACAACCCAAGATCCGTTTTTACAGAAATTAGTTTTATCAATGTTAAGAATCAAATTAACAGGCCTAGCACTTTTAGTAACCAGTGGAAGAGAAATTGCCGCCTGGAACGACCTCAAAAACATTTTACAAAGATCATTTGCCGATCATAGTTCCGAAAGCTCACTAATACGAGAGTTAATATCATTAAAACAAAAAAATTAAACAGCTCAAGAATATTATGAAATTTGCCAAACAACGAAATGCCTTTTATACTCAAATTTACAATTAAACGAAGCAAATGAAGCTGTACGAATTGTGAAGAAGACGACGATTTAACGTTATCTTAGTGGACTTACACAACTTTCTGAAAGCTTTTTACAAAGTATGAGACCAGGCACATTAGAAGACGCAATCAAGTATCTCATAGAAGAAGAAAATGTTCTTTACACACGAAGATCTGATCAAACTTTTCAAAAGAAACCCATGCCACTAATGCAGAAAAAATTAAAAACATCTGGAATATGCGTTAACAGTGGCGCAATAAATGGAAATAATTCATGACAACCTAATTACTGAAATTTTGGACAACAATCGAAAATGCAACACACATTCTTTCCAAACAATAGTAGGTCCACCAATTTTCCAATACAAAGATTCAATGTTCAAAGAAATAATCAGCAGACCCGAAATGTATTTGCACGCCAAAACCGTGCACAACTGCGTCCTACGCCTATGAACACATTGTAACGTTTCGCCCCGGTTGCTTATAGGGGACGAGAACGCTCCAAAAGTTATACCCTGAGTGAGCTCTTGAGTTGCCCAGGATTCAAGTACAAGTGCTTGGAAAAATAAGTTATTAAATGCAAATTAAATGCATGTACATAATATAACGGAAAATAAATATATTTCTAATTTTAATTAACGTAAAATAAAATTAATCCTTGATACGACACTGGTTTTGTCGGCCGGATGTTGCTCTCAAAGTACAGCGGACCGACTCGTTCTGGTGTGGTAGATGGGACTGCTTTACGGAATACAAAATGTCCGCTGGACGGTCAAACCTAATTTTTAACATAAACAAACGAATTAGTTATGCTTTGTTTTCGCAAAGAATGAAACTTCCTTGCTATCGGATAATACGGGATTCGTGATTCGGAACTCGGGAAAGTGTTGTGTAAACTTTTCAGGTTATAATGACACGTGCAATGTGAGAAAATGTTCTTTCTTTAAACAAAGCGAAATATGAGTAAAACAATGACAAATCCTTTTGCGTAGGTACACCTGTGTTTCGTCGACAGTTGACAGCCACAGAATCAACAATCTGTATGTATTTAATTTCAGACTAACACTACAAATCCGTACGAAATTACTCCGTGGCGGAATTTGTAGAAAGCGAGTTCCTACAACTTTGAACTGTTTCGAAATTACTCCAAAAGCAATTCAAATGTGCAAGCGGGGTCTACAAGAATTTGACGTTTCGTGAAATTTCTCCACAAACCACGACAAACCTTGTACAGGGTGTTCAACTAGCAAACAACAGAAATTATTAATTCTTGGTTACGTCGTTGATTCGGACACCAACTCACCAAGCTTATATCGATGGTAATCGATTCAAACACCAATACACCAACGGTAAAAATGTCTGTGACAGGAAAAACGCACTACGGGGCACTCAAATGAAAAAGCAAAGCAAATTGAATATTTATACTTTCCAAGCTCACTTTCAAAACGTGCTAGAAATCAAACGACTTCGGACGGCGGCACAAATTGACAAATTATAGGCACGGCGGTCAACTAAGGAATGCCACTGGGTATCTCAGCTTCGGGATCTGTAACTTGAAACGAAAAATTATTAAATTTGTTAATACAACAACAGCGAAAACACTGAAAAATACTTAATTCACTTTCGGGTAAGTATACGGAATTAGTAAACAGATTTTACTACAACGGTTAATTTCAGGATCGGATTTTCAACACTAGGATCTTCTAAGAATAATTTTAGAAGAATGTCGAGGAATATTTCTGACTCAAAGATTAAATAAATAAGCCAGGAAATAAAGTGAGTTTGAAATGACCGCGCTTGTGTTTTTATATTGGCCATTTTAGGCTTCAGCAAACGCGCCACCCCACTCTTGTTTGGAGGGGCCGCATGTTCTGGAAGATTTCCGTTTCACGGCTGCGTGCAGATGTTTGTTGATGCCATATTTATCTCAAAATGTGGAACCCTCGTGTAATTGGAAATTATCACCAAATAATCACTTTTCCCCATTTTGACCCGTTACAACATCAACAGCAACAAGCAGAACTACACAACCTTCACGTAATACATCCAATTTTCAACGATCAATAATACAAATACACCTTACATATAGCAATCCGACCAACCAAGAAATTTTATTTCTCAGGAATTACATTTTTAAGAAGAACCTGAAGAGGAACCCATTTCATATAATGAGAATGAAGAATATGAAGAAGAAAATTACGAAGATGAATATACCTACGAAGAACAGGGTTTTACCTTGGGTACGTCCCTGATGATCAATACGTAGACAACTATATACAATCATATGAAGACACATGCGACGATTATCAAACACTACAGGAACTAATAGAAATATAGATATCAACAAAATTCAACACTACCATGTATCTACATTCCGCAACTCAAAACAAATTTTTTAATCGACACCGGAGCATCAAGAACTCTTATCAAACCAGAGATAGCTTATAAATATTTTCCAGAACTAATAGAAGAAGAACCATTTCAAATTCAAACGGCTCATCAAACTTCAAAGCATCATGAAACTGTAACAATAAAATTAATGGGAATAGGCTTATTGAACAAACTAAAAGCAAACGTAAATTTAAAAAAAATTTCCTAGAAACTCCACATGCACACATAAAATTATATTCAATGGAAGAGATTAATTACCCTGTAAATCACCAACTCTTTGTACCAGCAAGAACTGAATGTCTTGTAAAGATACCCGTAAACCGAAATATCCACGAAGGATTAATTGAACATACAAACTTAAATAAATATTTGGAAATACCAACATCCTGCGTTAAAGTAAAAGATTATTACCCATCGTTATACATAATCAATAAAAGCGATCAAGAAATAACACACACAATAACAATAACAAAGTCAATACCTATCGAAATGGTTGAAGAAAATGACGATATTATACAAATACATCATAAATCATCTCTAAACGAAGAATAACTAAAACCAACCAAATATTTAGAGCATACTTATTCCAATAAATTGATAAGGCGAATACGTTTCAGACAGCAACACAGTCCTAACTATCTGGCGTTATATCCATAAATCATTTACCTGACAAGGAAAGTTTGGGTAAAATACAGATTATCGCGCCTCAAACGTCTTCACAAATGCTTAAAACGATTTTCTTGTCAGGAATTGGAGCAGAGAGAGATGAGTATCGGTTGCAGCAAGATGATTCAACTAGCAACAGCAAAAATGTGTATGCAGATGTACCACATCGTCTGATTTCTTGCAATCATAACTTGCATTGGCCAGAGAGCTCCCCCGGTATTACTATTTGTTTTGGGGGTTACCTGAAAGGTAATGTATATATTGCAAAACCAATAACAATTAATGAACTTACAAACATTTGAGCAGAAATTCAAGATATTGCACAAGAATTGCTTATTGGAGTCGTGTCTAATTTTGTCCATTGCTTAGGAAAGTGTATTAAAAATGACAAAGGCCACCTTGTCATATAATTTTTCATAACAGTAGTACAGGAAACAAGACAGGAACAGGAACAGATCGAGATTAACATGAAAGAAACAATTTAAAACCACTGCGCACAAGAGAAGAAAAAACCTTACCAGAAACGGGAAGACTAGCCATGGACAAGAAATATATAAAGAATAGGCAGGTTAAGAAATACTCAGAAGACTATACATCTTCCAGACATAATGGTAGAGTAAAAAAAAAAGAAAAAGAAGATATTTGCAGCTTTTGCAAAATCATATTTCTCCTGCTGTAGTTGAATTATTTCCAAATAATGGTAAATAAGTACCCGATGGCAAAATCCATTAAGATGATACTCCGCCTCGTTGCAGATTACAGGTTCGTCTGTATTTTAAGAGAATGATTCCAAATATATAGACTGAAAGAAAAGGACACATTCAGTACTAGCTAGATCTGCAGACTTTCCTTCTCTGATTCATTTACGTGGAAGCATCTAAAAATTACGGTCCTTCCAATGGTTCTACAACTCCATAATAAAGAGAAACTAATTTGAAAATTAAAATTTATTTACAATCAACATAAAGCAATTTTGCTACACAAATGGCAAGCTATACATACTTTTACAACGCAATATAATCTCTGATCATGTTATGAAAATAATGTCGTTACAAAATTACTTTATAAACAGTTTCAAGGTACTACAAAAATGCAAAAACTAAAAACATGTAGTTCTCAAAACAGATAATGGATATTTTTTATGAATTAACTCGACAACGCTCGACTGTAATTGATTTCCCTCTATAAAAACACTCTTAAGCGATATGAGACTATCAAACATATCTGGACTTAAATCACGGATACTATTATTGGTTAAACCAAGAACATATAAATCATTAAGGCCATCAAACGTTGAAGAATCCAGATGGGTAAGTTTATTGTTCTCCAGATGAAGATCCTGAAGACGTTTAAGATTTATGAAAGCATCAGATTGTATACTTTCAATATTGCATTCTTGCAAATACAATCTTTTTTATTGGGGTGCGTCAGTAATAGTTGAACTGGTTAAAATTTTTATATTGTTACCTTCAAAATGCAAACTCTCAAGGAATTCCAAAGATTTAAAAATACCGGAAGGTAATTCTTCGATGTTGTTGTTTGAAAGATCCAAATGTTGTAAATGTGGAAGGGACGAAAAGACGTTGCTTTCCAGATGATCCAGTTGATTTCCTCCCAGTCGAAGGAAATGGAGATTGGAAAGATTCAGAGTGTGCAGATATTCCAGTCCTTTAAAAAGGTTTCTGGGCAAAGAATTCAAGCGATTATTTTCTAAATGTAATCTTCTGATAGTTTGAAGGTATTGCAAAGAACCCATTTCAATGTCAGATATGTCGTTGTTATCCAAATACAGTTCGTCTAAACTTATTAACCCTATCAGGCTATCTGAAGGTACAAAATCTATTTTATTATTGCTCAAATTAAGAAAGTTTAATTTCAAGTTGTCTTCAAATAAACCGTTTGCCAAACTGGCTATACGATTCCCGTTTAAAGAAACTTCCAGTAATTTGTTCAATCCTACAAAAGTTCCTAACTGTATGTTATTTATGGCATTGTTGCTTAAATCAATTACTTTTAATTGGGAAAGATTTTCAAACAAATTAACTGGCACTTTAGTAATTTTATTTCTAGAACCAATAAACTCTTCCAGCTGACGTAAATTTGCGAGTAAAGTATCGTCTAATGTTTCAATATTATTAAAATCTATATCAAGGGTAGACAGTGAAGTTAAGTCTGTAAATGCTCCCGGGTGTAAACTCGACAAAGAATTGTTAAATAAAGCCAATGTCTTTAAATTACGCAACCCCTTAAATGAATTCTCTTCTAAACTTTGAATTTTATTGTCGTTTAACATTAAAGTTTTTAATACGTAAAGATTTGCGAAAACATTTGGTGGAATCCGCTTAATATTATTATTAAATAGCGTCAATTCCCTAAGATTGTTCTGATTTTTAAAAATGCCAACGTTTATTTCTTCTAAATCATTGCCACTCAAATCCAATTTTGAGAGAGAGATAAGGTCGTCGAACAAACCTTCTGGTAAGCTGCCAATTTTATTTTCACTGAAATTCAATATCCTTAATCTTCTAAGTCCATTAAACGCATTATTGTCAATGCTATTAATTGAACTCACACGTACATGTATCTGTTTTACAGAAGTCAGATGCTCAAAAGTCCGTGCTTGTAAATTACTAATATTACACAAAATTACTGTAAATGTCTGTAAATGTTTAACGTCTTCTAGCACTGCTAGATGTTCTAAATAATTCAAGTCACTGCCGAATACTTCTAGTTCCTGAAAGTCGTCCAGTTTGAGCTGATGCTGCACCAAGGTCTTCTGAAACTCTTGCTTTAGCTGTTCGATGGAGTTCACATTTGAGCACGAAATTTCTCCCCAAGGTCTAAAATTGCATTCCTCTGAATCTTCTTGAGCGGAAACTTTCAACAGCTTCACGGTAACAAGTAGAATCCATTTCAAACACTTCGTTGTTAACATTGTCATCTGAAAGAAAAATTGACTGTAGAACATCTTGATTATTAGTAATGAATTAAAATGAAAGAGCACCCCATTTAGGCTATCCCATACTTGAACCATTTCCCGTTGCATATTTTGAGAAGTTTATTCAGTAGTGGAAGAGAATTACCCAACAAACGCTTCTTGATTTGGACTTACTTAAAAACTGCTTGGATACGTTTCTAAATTTCAACTATTTGCGACTGACATATTTTTAATAAACTTCAATGTAATTTGTGCCGTTCGTCTGTTTTCTCGTACCTGAATTTGAATGTTCGTTAGATCTATTCCAGTACTTTAATTCGTAAATAACGCATCATACGACATCTTTGGGTTATCCCAAGAGTTATCACCTTTTCGCGTGGTCTCATTGGTAGGCACGCAGATCACTGGTAGAGTGCGGACGTGTCGTTCTTGGTGAGGTTTGCGAATTACTCTGCATGATTTGCCTCCTTCCCTAAGTAACAAATATACTGCTGGGATCATTCTCTTGAAATAGTTGAGAACAAATTAGATCTTCACATTTCACTCAAAACTGATATAGAAATAAATTAAGCTGTAGAAAACCTGACGAAAGCCATCCAAGAAATAGCACGACAAGCTACTCCTATATCAAGTAAAACAAACAAAATAGACGAATTGCTCTCATTAGTAAGAAAAAACGTAAAATTTGGCAAAGAGGGCTAGTCCCTTCAGATAAAACTAACTTAAATAAGGCTGCACAAGAACTAACAACATTGCCTAATCGTCATAAAAATTTATAAAATCAAAAATAATTTTAAAATCTTTCAGCAAACCAGGCAACCGAATAATCCTTCTGGAATGATACAAAAAACATAAATCGACCACACCTGTTCGACTCTCCAATAAGAGAACAACGAAAAGGAGACGACCTTCGCACATTATTTAGTAGATGTTTTTCACCCATACCCACCTGACGCCAATGCTAACAGTGGAACTGATATCTGCCAATTCCTTGAATCACCGTACCAGCTAAAATTACCTATCACGAAAATCTCAGTTGTTCAAATTGCTCAAGCTATCTAGCAACTGAATCCAAAACCATCACCAGGTTTTGGACGTATTACCGCTAAGATAATCTTAGAACTACCAAAAAGCTCATTTAAGATATTAACCTACAAAGTGATTTTTTAAAAAGTCAATTGGAGTAGCCTATGGATTGTCCCGTCTATATTAAGCTTTAGAATCTGACAAAATTAAAATTGTAACAGAAAGAAAAAAATCTTGACGAAAAACCTGTAATTTACTTACCTTAATAAATTACAAATCAGTTGCAACTAAATACTTGTTCATTTTCACATTTTGTTGGGCCAAAATTTTTAACTACCTGAACTGTCACACAGTTTGACATACAGGTAAATGTCATTCAAAGCTCATTACAGCTGACTGCAGACGGAATAGCTTTTTTTCTAGGCTTGCTGCAATTGACTTTTTAAAAAATCACTTTGTATGTCTGCAAACCAACTGTTCAGGGATAGAAATGATTTTGATTTTTTAATCAATACATTGCATTACTATAAAAAAGTAACAGTAAAGACACTAACTGATGACTGAATATAATATTTGACCAAATACAAAGGTCTACCGAGTTAAAATAAGGGGATCTAGATAGCGCAATTTAACCTTAAAAATGTGGAGGAGCCCCATCACGCATAAATCACAGATGTACCCTATCATTCAGGCGCACGTCTTGCAGTAGTGGGGTAAAGTGTTATTCAAGAAGTCAAGATGCAGTTCACAAGTCAACAATTTAGTAAAATTGCTGGCCCTACTAGACGGTCTTCCAAAATACTGAGCCAAATATTTTACAAAAATCAATGCTGCCCGACAACAGCTTAAGGATTTTAGTCTGCCCAAAAATGATTATTATACAGATTAATGATACCTTTATTCATAAAAGTAGCTGCGTAAATAAAATATTAACAGTAGACTTTGGATTGTCTGCAACTTTTCTCAATATGAATCTAAAAATACCATTCTTGAAGCATAATCAGAAACAGTAAGGGCTGGTACTTGCTGGATATGGTATGGGATGCAATTGTGTACAGTAAGCAAATAATAATAATGTGAATTTTATTTACCATGGCAAATGAAAAGCCTATTATTGCAGTTTATTGATTAAAATACAAAATATTACTGAAACAGTTGTTTTGTGAACACATGTTGATTAAGACTTGAATTTAGCAGCAAGGTAAAGTTACAATATAGGTGATTTTAAATTACAAATTACAAGATTATAGTAACAGTAGAAAACTGGTTCACATGTTGGATGTATACAATGACCTTTTGAAATATATGGTAAATGACTAAAAAATTGATATTTGAAGAAGTACATATTTTATAGCGGTTAATATAAAAGATGGGGTTTATGCTATAAACATCACATAAACAAAATTTTTACATAATTCTCGCTTTAGCAATATAATTTGAATTGTTAGGAAACCATACACGTATCGACCTATTTTTTAAATTGTTTTAGAAAAGAGTAATTTGTAATATAAAGCAAAAAAACCTCAGTTATAATCGCAAAAAATGATGAAGGTAGGCAACACACTAAACGATAACAAATCCGGTAAGGTGAGAAAACATTAATTACAAATTTGTAAGACTTAACGGGCATAACAGAGTATAAAATTATGGCATTTTAAGTATCTAAAATTTAATAGTTCAGTGTACTTTCAAATGACAATTTGCTGCCGCTACCCTGGTTGCCTATTTCGTAGGCGTATTCAAGAATTCCATCGAGGAAATGTTACTGACTAAACACAAGCCTTAAGACTTTTTTGTTTGGTTTGATGAGTACTATATGTGGGTAAATTATCCGACCTTTTTGGTTAAACACCATGTGTAAATTAATTAATTTATAAATATCCAAAATATTTATAATCATTCTGAACTATTTCTAGCACATTTTATTAATAATCATAAAATTGCAAGGCTATACTTGGTTTTATTATATAAAAATATCACAGAAATATTTTTTTACGTTAAATTAACGAAAATATAATTAAGTAATAAACAAAAAATAACATTTAATTTACTAATTTTTTTACATTAATCTATTTCAAGCTCTAGAACCAAATGTTCGATCTGTTGTAACGTGTCATTACAGGTACCACGTTTGATCAAGTACTTTGACAGCCAATCACGTGGCGTTTGTGCAGTCACTTGTGGCTCCACATTTAGTTTGGCCATAACAGATTTGGGAGGTTTGTTTCTCTTTGGGCAAACAAAACGTACGGGAGAAGCCAACATGTATCCCAAGCCCGTCCTTGACCTGACCGGCTGGAATATCCACCACGTTGCTGCAGGACTGACTTCCATTATTATAGCCGCTGATGAAAGTTTAATTGCATGGGGTGCTTCTCCAACATATGGAGAATTGGGTTTGGGAGACTTCACTAGATCAACTAGTGTGCCTAAAGAGGTCCGTATACCATAAACATAATAGAAATTGAGTTTTTTTGTTGTGCTGTTAAGGTTTAATCGATATTAGGGAATGAGTTCTGAAATTATAAATTTTCAATTGCTTTATACTTTCAGGTGACACGTTTTAGTGGAATAAAGGTGCTGGCTGTTGCGATGGGCTATTCCCATAGTCTTTTAATAGCACAAAACGACACTCCCGAGCAGACCACCAAGTTGGAAACTTTTGAAAAATTTACCCCGTAGATAAGACTTAAGGTGTATTTATAACATGATATCATCATCATACTGTAACAACATAGAGCAAGCCCTTACATTTTAATCAATTTTTGTACTTTGTTTAGGTTTCCAATCTACAGTATTATTTTAATATTTATTATTGATAGGTATACTTTTACATTGACTGCTGTAACATGTATTGCATATTCTTTTGGTACTCAATAAATGGAAAATGAAACCTGTGTACGTTTTTTCATAAATGGAAGTTATTGTATGTGTCTAGCTTGCTATTTTTAAGTAATAATTTTGATTAAGGATGTTTAAAAAAATTGCGGTCAGTATAATAAAAGTTAAATAAGGAAAACAAAAAGTATGTTTCTCTACGACTATAATATAATGTATTCGTTACATATACCTTTATAGTTAAAGAATGATAGATATTCTCCATTGCCGTTGGATTCTGTAAAAAACGGTGGGATAATGAATCAGAATCCAATGGGCGTGGCATGTTAGCGCTTGGATCTCCCACTTGTTTTTGAAGTAACTGTCAAAAACCGTTTTAAATTTTCGTATTCGTAAAAACAGTAAGAACTAGGTATGAATAATTCAGACAGCGAAAACGCTGAGATGTGTTTGCCACCAGAAATAACGGAAACCGCGAAAACGACGTGTAATTTACTGCCGAGGAAATCGCAGAAACAGTACACACAGCATAAAATCGTTGTGGCTAGTGAACCGATATACGTTCATCTAAAGCAAAATTTTTATAATACTGATTCAGACCAAAAATTGTAACTTCCCATGAAATAGTCGTAGAGAAAGTATAGTCTCCTACTCGTGTAGAATAGCTATTATTCACTCGGATGATTCTGAATTTTCATCCTCGTGAATAATAGCTGTTATTCTACACTCGTTGAAGAATATACTATTTTACTTCTGTCATACAATTTATAACATTTTACTACAATTACTTAATAGTTAGCAAAGTATAGTTCAGTTGCTACAGTTAATTATTTACTTCAGAGACCTTGATGGGACAGTGCGAATAAGCGCTGTCAGTCAAGGTCACAGTTAGGGTTTCTGAAAATCCGAACTTTTTCAAAACCTCGGTTTTTGAAAATTGAAAACCGCGGTTTCTGTTTCGGTTTTTAAGAACTTAGTCTTATATACATATACTTATAATCAAAATTAAGTGAAAAGCTGTTTTGAATTAATTAATAAAATTTGTACTTACAAAGTTGGCACTTAATGAAAGTTAATTAAAATTCGCACTTTTTTAAAACCACCGAAATACTTACATACTTATATACTTTTTTACCTATTTTTAAATAAAACCATTTTTTAAATTTATCTTAATGTTTACTAATAAATAAAATATGCAATATAATTAATACAAATAATTAAAAATACGAATGATTAGAATATGCATATACATATGTATATCAGACATACAGTGTGTCTACTTAAGTTGGCACCATATGGAAAACTTTGTTATTATAAGTTTTACGAAAAAAAGTCATTCTTTATAAAAATCTCTGCTTTCGAAAACAATAATATTCAGCTATTCACATTTGACATCGAATGTACAGGGTGTCCACAAATTGAAAAAGTTCGATAGGAATTTTTTGACTACTTCAATTTTAAATTAAATTTTGCAAATCCTACTTGTAAAACACGTTATCTTTTATCTTAATTAAACAGCCATCATACTTCAAATGTTTATTGCCGATCCGTAAACTTTTACCGACACATGCGAATGAATAATATGTAACAAGATAATTAATACAGAACATTTATTTTTCACACATACATAGTACATTACAAATACAATTATTATGTTGTCGTAAGTAGCAACGGTTACCTTCAGTTCGCTACTGCCTCAACGTATCCACCTTCGCGTTCAACACATGTAATTGTTCTTTTACAAAATTCTCGTAACACACTCCTACATATCTCGGGAGTGATTTCATGAACCGTTTCCCTTATTATCCGTTCTAAATGGTCTACATTTCTAAACGGTCCTTGTTGATATACCTTCTCTTTTAAATAACCCCACAAGAAAAAATTTAGTGGGGTTAAGTCGAGAGATCGAGCCGGCCAAAAAATCACAGAATACCTATGTATGACTCGTCCATTAAAAATATTGTCAAGGTATTCCCCAACATCTTGCCTACTGTGACATGGTGCACCGTCCTGCTGGAACCATATCTGTTGTAATTCAGTTATGGGTAGATCATCTAGAATATCAGCCAATTCATTTTGTAAAAAGTCCAAATAACGATCTGCTGTCAGAGTGTTTCGAAAAAAGAAAGGCCCAATTATGTTATCTTTATACATTCCACACCACACATTGGTTTTAAATGAATACTGATTGCGAGCTTTTATGGTAAAATGAGGGTTCTCATCACTCCACCACCTACAGTTTTGGGAACTGACTGTACCGTCATTATTCTGTAGGGTATTACTTTATTATTATTTGATTATTTACATACATTGCTAAAATGTTACAGATAAGCGATTAAACATTTGAAGTATGATGACTGTTTAATTAAGATAAAAGATAACGTGTTTTACAAGTAGGATTTGCAAAATTTAATTTAAAATTGAAGTGGTCAAAAAATTCCTATCGAACTTTGCCAATTTGTGGACACCCTGTACATTCGATGTCAAATGTGAATAGCTGAATATTATTGTTTTCGAAAGCAGAGATTTTTATAAAGAATGACTTTTTTTCGTAAAACTTATAATAACAAAGTTTTCCATATGGCGCCAACTTAAGTAGACACACTGTATATATATATATATATTAGATATTATATATATATATAGTACAAACTTGGTTCTGTCGGGTAAACAGAGAATGCGTTCGTCTAACGCTACTAATTTGAATAACTACTATAGTAGCGTTACACTTTAGTAAACATCAACAAATGTTTTGGTACAAAATATATTCGAAAACCGAAGAGACGCAAAATAATTCTATGCTACTTGTATTTAATCTGCGTTTAAAAACGTTTCTCTAATTGGCAGGTTCCGTTTTCTTCTTGGATCCACAAGTTCTGGTAATAATGCCGACATATAAAATTTCTGCAATTTAGGTACCATTTTAGCTTCCCAAAAGATTGAATTTCTATAAATAACTTCAATACACATTCCTATTGGTGACCACACGACAAAATAACACTTATTTTTTTTGCATATATTTAACTGTATTTGGAAATAGTAGTCATGGTTTTTCTTTAATTGTAAAATGCCGTTTTTAATTTCACAAAATTTAATTTTTTTCTGTAGTTGTTGCTTGATATGGAGTAGATTCTCTTGCAACATAAGGACACTTGATTTCTACTAGAGCATCTTCGTCGACTAACCCATCTGGAGACGCTGCTAGAAAAGGAAGATCTGCACTAATAAGCAGTCCACACGGCGATACAATTTTGTTTGTTTCGGTTTCGAAATGCTCTATAGCAAGATGTTCATTTTGTATGCCATAGCGGGTAGCAATATTACCAAAAAAATCTTTGTAAAGAATGTCCTTTACTGCATTGGCACAAGAAGTAGATGATTTCATTTTGCATATTTTTCCAAATCTTGAAGCTGTTAATCTTATCATTCTTTCTTCGTGCCATTTATCATTGCGATGTTGTCCTAGAGTATGTTGAGATACATGTTCAACATTACTACTCAAATTTCGCAAAAAGGTTTCTTTAGCGATTTGGAGGCATTCAGGATCCATATCTGGTATTACATCCCCAGCTTGTGGACCGTAGTCGGAATCCTCTTCAGCAATACACCTTCTCCTTTGGTAACCTTTAACATTACTACGTTGTTCGTTCCTTTTCCTTCTGTTTTCACAATATGCGGACGTATACTTTGCAGGTGTTTCAGTAATATGTTTCCGTATAATATCGTGAAAACTACCAACTTGATTGTGAGATATTACAGCTGCTGAACAACGAGCTTCATACGACCTTCTAAATGAAAAACATATTCGTTTTCCTCCCACGAATTTTGCGACATGCGAGTTATAAAGCTCCGCGGAATTATTGGTTACATCATGAATTAAACTATTTGCATGAGTAACTATGCGTTGTACAGCTCCCATTATATCCGCATATAATCCACTGGCTATGAATTCAGGTAAAACATTTTGCTCCTTGTCTTTGGGTCCTTTGCAAAAGTAGCTTCTCTCGTTGCATCCGGAATGATCACCCAAAATGTGTTTTGGTCCATTCAGAATGTCGGCTTCAAGTTCTGTAATTTTTACTTGTAATGAGACCGACTGTGATTTTCTATATTCGATGGCCTTCGTAATTGCAGTTCTGAACCTCAATAAATTTTTGGCTAATGTATTTTTTAGAACTAAGGCCGTTTTAGGCCTTTTTGTTAATTCTCTTAATTTATTTATATAATTTCTCAAGAGGTGGTTCCTGCATTCAATTTTTTGTATCATAACCCCAGGACCATACGGCATAACTTCTCGTAACTTCCTGTACACACTGCTATCACCGTCGGCGACTAATTTTACGTATTTTATTCCATACATGTCAAGGGAATGTTTGAAACCTTCCACGATAATAGCAGCTTCCATTCCCGTTGATGTACCACTCCAATTTTTGTAACAAATATGATTAGGACATTTGCCTTCTACATATCTATCTTTTCTGGCACATATAATACAAAATATATTTTTAACTGCCATGTAAATAACTTTTTTGGTTCTCAGACCTAGTATGCAAGCCACACCCGATAAAGCATTATAGTTTGTTCGGTATGACCTTTTACTCCAAGCACCGTCTGCTATCACAGCAATTAGAGGATGTCCGTCTTTATCTACTTCCCCATTTTCTAACGCCAGTTTGGATTCTTCTGTCGCTGCAGCTTCCATTTCTTTAGCAGCAGCTAGAGTGTAAATATCGAATAACTCTTCTTGATACTGCCCGTACGTAGCTGATGACGGTGATGGTATATTCAAAACGCTAGAAAATTCCCGTAATTGGGAATACCCTGCACCAATGGAAACAGTAGCAGAGACAGCCGCCAAATTCAAATTCATGTCCGTTGCTTCCATCTTATCGGTATAAACACTGCCCTCATAATTACACATTTTACACTTAAATTTAAGTTTAGATACATAACCGTAACGTTTTTCGGATATTAAATCTAGATCAAAAAAAGAACACTCAAACCCTTTGTGCTTTAGAGATTTTAGAGCATTGAGAAAGTACCTTATATCAATAATTCGCCGTCCACCAATGCTGTTTACGTTTTCACAGTTACTTTTATATTCTACTTCAAGATCAGATGACAAATCAGCCTCAACTTCAGAATTTTGGTTTCCGCAATCCTCAGCACTTTCTTCCAGGTTGACAGGCTCTTCGCTTTCATTCAAAGATTCAGCCGACCTATTGTTTTGAGAGTCCGAACCATTTTTTTCAATAGATACGCCACAGCCCACTTCCATTTCTTCCCATCTGGGCGAACAGAGATCTTCTTCGCTGTTTTCAAAAGATGCATCATCCAGGGCGTTTTCGGTAGTTTCAACAAATGTATCATTTTCGACATATTCCAAGACAAAATGCGACGGTTCCTGTAGCATTTCTTCGTGTAGTATTTGTTCCTGAAGATGCTCAGTGTTGGACAATGCAGAATTTCTAAAATAAAAAAAATCAAGTGCTAAAGTTTTTGAAAATATACAAGGTGATTGTGACTGAATTTATGGAACAAGTAAATCATTTTTAAGTGTAGTATGCTGTGTTAAAAATCAACTGTTAATAGTGGTTGTAGAAAAAATACTATTTAAGATACTTAATTTTTTAATTTTCCTTTAACAAGACACTATAAAGTTGCAGTTCTTTAGGGGATTGATACAAAGAAATACATAATAATAATAATAATATAAAAAATGTAATAGTAACTCACCTCATTATTTTCGCTTCCCTGGCAAATTTGGTTCGCTTGTTTCTACTTATACGATGTACAGACATGGGTTTACCACTTTTGCGACCCATCTTCAACTTTTTTACTACACAATTTTAACTTCCACTAAAATGACTTATGAAGTTTTCAAATTTTGTGTGCGTAAAGCTACCACAAAGTAAACGTTTCAGCTAATAACGAGGCCCTTATATAGGCTAAAATCAGCCCTCTCTAATTTATATTACTAATGGTAAATGACTTGTAAATACCAAGCAATTTCCAGGAAAACAATTATAGGTAATATATTTGAAATCTGCAGGATTTTACAATACAAGTAAATAATAATTAAATATTACTAATGGTAATTGACTTGTGAATATCAAACAAAATCCAGAAAAACAATTACAGGTAATTTATTTGAAATTACAGCATTTTACAATACAAGTAAATATTAATACAATATTACTAATGGTAATTGACTTGTAAGATAGGTAATTTATTTGAAATCTGCAGCATTGTACTATACAAGTAAATATACATGTCACTCATACTTTGGTTATTCGGAAACGTAACATTCATTAATGTAACTCAATGTGCAGGTGCGTTATCTACAGGTATAATCAGTTTCACCGAAGGTCTTTTCTTTGGTTCTAATCCTTTAAGCTGCTGACTAACATTTAGTGAAATTCCGTTTTTACGAATGTGTACTGTTAAGCAAGTTGCATATCAACAGGCGTTTTTAAATATTTCGTAGTTGGTTACAAAGCATAAAGTTTTCCACTAAATACAAGCACGAGGCAAGCGGAGGCATCCATTTTGGGCACAGTTGCAGTGAATTCCGGAGCTGCCAACAGAATTCGACGAGGGAAATTTGAAGTCTAGGTTGGAACTACGTTCAGTGAAGGCCGAAGTTGTCAACAGAATTGGACGAGGGAAATTTGAAGTCGTGAGTAGTACTTTTGTATTTCGAGTTTTATGGTCTTACTGCAAGATGTCAATAGCTCGGTAATTTCGTTTAATTGATTATAATTGACATAGGGTTTATTGTGTTGTGAAATAAAAAATTGTTATAGCAGTATATTGCTGGAGGGTTAATCCAGATATTTGTTAGGTTGCTAGAAAATTAAAATTCTTTTAAGGCTTAAGAATTTACGTTTCGACTTGAATACCTGGTTACGTGAATTTTTTTTCGGGGTCTTATTGTTAAGTAAAGATAATGGCTTCAGAGTATAGTACCTATATTTAATTTAAAAGAATTAAAATATGTAGTTAATTTGTTTGAACTGCCAATGAGGACAAAGAAATGTGATTTGATAGAAGAATTGGTAAAAGAAGGGTATTCAGTGAGCGAAGTTAAACTGGAAATAGACTCTTGGGAAGAAAATCCACAGAAGGGTAGATTAGGGAAAATGGAAGAAATTGAACGGGAGGAACGAATGGAGTTAGCAAGGTTAGAAGCGCAGGTTAAAATGACTGAGTTGCAAGCTCAGGCGCAAACTCAGGTTCAGGCGCCAAATTTAAATCAACAGACAGATAATGCGTATGGAAATACTCATGCAGGTTTTAATATGTCAAAGTATATTCAACCATTTAAAGATGAATGTGACATGAGTTTATATTTAACGAATTTTGAACGTGTTTGTACACAATTAGAGTTTGATAAGGAAACATGGCCCGTTAGGTTAACTAGTGTTTTATCTCCGGTTGCTAATGAAGTACTGGCACGGTTACCAGAATCGGATTGTAAAAATTATGAAAAAGTTAGGGCTAGTTTATTAAAAAAATATAGATTAACATCAGAAGTGTTTCGCACAAAATTTCGGTTCGGCAAACGTAACACAGATCAAAGTTATGCTGAATTTGCCTACCAGTTAAAAGTAAATTTCATGGAATGGATTAAAAGTGAAGACATAGGGGATGATTTCGGAAAATTAATACAATTAATGTGCCTAGAAAAATTTTATAGTTCTGTTCCCGGTGAAATGCGATTTTGGTTGGAAGATCACAACCAGTCGAAAACGATTGAGGATGCAGGTGATCTTGCGGATGTTTATCTGGCCAAAAGAGGTCAAACCATTGATAAATCTTATAATCAAAATAATTATAAAAGTTATAAATATAAGAAAGATAAATATGAAAATAAAGTAGTTTCGCAAAATCAGACAGAAGATAAAAAAACAGTACCGCATACAACTGATGAAAGTCAAAATGATAAAGTTATAAACAAGAGCAGCTTTGATAAGAGAAGACCTTTTAGATGTTATGGGTGTGGTGAATTAGGGCATATGAAAAATTCGCCAGAATGTTCAAAAGCAAAAATTGTTTTAGCTACGATGGGTACCGAGAAAGAAACTCACAGCTTGTTTGAACCATATACTATTTTAGGTAAAGTAAATGGCAATGAGGTAAAATTGTTAAGAGATAGCGCAGCCAGTTACGACATGATTCATACGGACTTAGTATTATCTAAAGATTACACGGGAAAATGTGTAAATATAAGAGGTGTATTAAGTAGGGAAAGTGTA
>JABXWE010000493.1:0-28710 GCA_014611495.1 Limonius californicus | reverse complement strand
GTGATATAAAAAGTTTTTTGAAAAATTATAAGGGCCTAAATTACGAATTTTCAAAATTTTGGAAATTTTCAAAAAATTATTTCTCAAAAACTGCTCCAAGAAATTTTTTTAAACTTCATATGTCGACAGACCTCGCAAGGGGCTATCGATATGTTTTTTGAAGAACTCCGTAATTTTCCTGTGGCGCCCTCTACGAAGCTTGGAAGTTTGAAACTTCAAAATCCTTTAATTAATAAACGAAAAAAGATAGGAAGCTGGGGTTTTCACTGAATCGCTCAGTGCGTAATGGAGCATATGAATATGCAAAGAAATATTACACTCGTGGATATATGTAAGCGCACCGGCCCCCTCCCCCCTCTTTTTTAGAAAAATATTTTTTTTATTCTAACGGTTGTTATTTGTTTGCGTCAAAGAATCTTTTCCGCGAAAATAAAAAAATCGATTTTTTATGCCCTACAAAATATAATTTCCAGGGACTTAGAAAATTTTACCTCGGTAGCAACAGCAATCGGTACTAGTTAGACCGCGCGACGTATATAGTAGAGAATGAAGTATGCCTGGTTGCATATTAAAAGGAAATTAAGGGTAAGTCTGTTCGTTACGAGGCAAGGTTTTAGGATAGCACTTGAACAACCGTTTTGAGGAAAATACCTCTACTGTTGAATAAAGATGATATGAACAGTTTCCAGTATGGGAAAGTCCAGGGAGGCAGTCGCGTCCACTTATTTTTGCTATTAGAATGAACGCATTCACCCAATACTGTTACCCAAATATGGCTTTTGTGATGGAAGTCCTTAAGAAGCTGAAAGGGAATTTCATGGAACACAGCAAGCTTTGAACATCTTTAGAAATGATTATAATATTATAATTTGAAAGTATCAATTAAAGTAGGTCGTCTATATTTCCAGCATTTAATAAATTAGATTTTCCAGTAATAAATTAACATTCAATATACCTGTGAAATCAAATTTTGTTAGGAATTTTTTATAAAAAACTTGATAAATACCTATTATAATATTATGTTTCTGTTAAAAAAAATAGGTTAACACTGTATGAGCCACAAGTAAAAAAGTGCTAAAGAAGTTCGTGTTGTTCTAGTGTAGTGTCGTGTACCTAGTGTACTCTAGTTTTAGAAGAGATAGGTAAAAGGTTCACGTGTTGTTACAATATCTATTCTCCTCTCAGTATTTAGCGGCGAAGAATTAATTATTTATATTTGTAATTTTGAGGTTGTTATTTAAGAAATCACAGTCTACTAAAACCGGCTATAATTGGAAATACTCAGCGCTGGAAATGACGAAGTTTATGGACTAAAGAAGTAATAAGTGGACGCGACTGCCTCCCTGGACTTTCCCATACTGGAAACTGTTCATATCATCTTTATTCAACAGTAGAGTTATTTTCCTCAAAACGGTTGTTCAAGCGCTATCCTAAAACCTTGCCTTGTAACGAATAGACTTATAAGGCTTGTAAGAAGTCCCGCCAAATATCTGCGGTGCCCCTTAATTTCCTTTTAATATGCAACCAGGCATACTTCATTCTCTACTATATACGTCGCGCGGTCCAACTAGTACCGATCGCCATGAGGTAAAATTTTCTAAGTCCCTGGAAATTATATTTTGTAGGGCATAAAAAATCGATTTTTTTATTTTCGCGGAAAAAGATTCTTTGGCGCAAACAAATAACAACCGTTAGAATAAAAAAAATATTTTTCTAAAAAAGAGGGGGGAGGGGGCCGGTGCGCTTACATATATCCACGAGTGTAATATTTCTTTACATATTCATATGCGCCATTACGTACTGAGCGATTCAGTGAAAACCCCAGCTTCCTATCTTTTTTCGTTTATTAATTAAATGAGTTTGAAGTTTCAAACTTCCAAGCTTCGTAGAGGGCGCCATAGGAAAATTACGGAGTTCTTCAAAAAACATATCGATAGCCCCTTGCGAGGTCTATCGACATATGAAATTTAAAAAAATTCCTTGGAGCAGTTTTTGAGAAATAATTTTTTTAAAATTTCCAAAATTTTGAAAATTCGTAATTTAGGCCCCTTATAATTTTTCAAAAAACTTTTTATATCACCTCATTTTACCCTTCATATACTATTCAGAAAATAAAAATCATTTGAATCGATTCATCCGTTTTCGAGTAATTGGGCGTTAAACTCAAAATTTTCAAAAAATCATAGCGCCCTTCATTTTAAAGCTAGCGAGTTCGGCAAAAAACTAACAGATTTGTCTTATGACCCTCTATCGTTATCCGCGATAAAAGTTTCAAAATTGTAATCACGAAAAAAGTGATACCAAAAAACATGCGTAACTTCCGCTTCCGGTTTCGGATTTTTTTGAAAAGCTTATTTTTTCGATGAATTTTCGATACACCCCCGCATTCCAAAGCGCATCAAAATCGGAGCAATACTTTCGGCTGTAGGAGCGTCACATACGTACATACGTACGTACGTACGTACATACGTACCCACCCACAGACAGACATTTTTAAAAACCACTTTTTTGGGTTCCTAGAGACCCAAAACGGATATATCCGTTAAAATCTCGATTTCGAAAATTTTCATGATTTCAATACTTACCCTATACCTATAAGGTATGGGAAAGTAATAGTCTGAAATATTTTTCTTCTCATGTTCTTAACATTGGTTGGAAATATATAAAGACAAGACGAAATACATGGAGATGATTGGTAACGAGGGAGCTGTTGACAAACTCTAAAGTTTATATCTAGAGAAGGGAAAGAGTATAATTTTGAAGTAGGTTAAACTATGTCTAGAGGTGACGTGAACTAATAGGAATGAAGAAAGTGAAAAATTTAATGAAAAACTGACAAAAGGAAGTAAAAATGCTGGGGCTCTGGCAACTATGTTAAAATCAAACAAAATACCAAAAGAGGAAAAAATAAGAATATACAGAACAGTCATCGGACCAACAGTTCTGTACACATGTGAGACATGAGTGCTAAAAAAGTTATAGAAAATAAATTAGACATATGGAAGGGGAAGATACTTAATATACGGAAAAGGAAATCATAGAATTGTACCTGCGAGCAACTGAAAATAACAACTATTGCAAGAATACATTACATGGATTGGACACATCACCAGATTGCCAGAGTAACCAAAATTTTACTACAGAGTGAAGTATGATGATTCTATGGGTCGGAGCAAGCTCCTGCACTTAGGCCACCAGAGCCCATTGTGCTCCCTAGGGGTTGCGAATGACTTCACTCCCTGAACAGGTCCGTCGCTTCGGCGAAGGACAGAATCCTGTTCAAAGGCGTGTCTTGAATGTCTCTTGGTTCAAGAAAGGGAGATCCAAGGTGTTAGTGTCTTAAAGCCGCTAATGCCTTGCATTTGCAGAGGACATGTTCAGCGGTTTCCTCTTGCTCTTGGCATTTCCTACACTGTTGTTTAGCACAATCCCTATAGTGCGGAGATGACTGTTCAGGTGTCCGTGGCCTATACGGAGGCCCATTATTATCTTGATTTGTCTTCTGCTTAGATTCAGAATATAGTCTACCGATTTAGGCGTAGGGTTCTTGATGAAGGCTCTAGCCTGTCTGGGTGTGACTCTGGAGGTCCAAGAGCGCTGAAATTGCGCGTTTGCGTGATTCCAGATCTCGTACCTCACATGTTTGGGGGCTATTCCAAAATCTGGACCTAATAAAGGTTCAGAGGCCCCAGTCACAGCTAGGGCATCAACTTCCTCATTGCCCTTATTCCACTATGGCCCGGAACCCATAGGATTTTCCCGTAATTCTCAGCTGAGAGTTTGACGAGAGTGGCTCGACATTCTTCGACAAGCCTAGACCCTATCTTGGGAGATGTTAGGGCCTTAATGGCCGCTTGACTGTCCGAGAAATACAGAGTGAAGTAAGTTCAAAGAGGAAAAGAGGTCGACTAAAAGAAAAAAGTGAATGGAGGCAGTAAAGGAGTATCTTGTGCAGTCTCAGATCAGAGAGTGGAAAGGACTTGCAAAGTATAGAAAAAAGTGGTAATAGGCAATTGAAATCTTGGGCAGCTGAGGGCTGCATATACTTCACATTATCTCTAATGGAGTCAAAAATTATCCCTAATGTTTTTCTTTCTCGTATTCTAAACATCGGTTTCTGCTAATGTCTTATTATGGTTTAGTACTGTCATTATTTCTAGAACCTCCTCTTTTGTTAGTGGCTCTCGATTTTCTTCTTCGTTTCAAAGATCTTCTATACTAATATCTTCAATTAATTCGTTTGTATAATAACTTTTGTGTTGCACTTTATTGCACAATATTTAATTATATTTTTCTTTGCCAAGAAAATATCTGAGTCACAATCCGCCCTTCTACAATTAGCACGTGACCAATTTAGTTATTGCCGTATATGGTTGGTTTATAATATTCTTCTTCTCCTATATTTGAATTAATTTTTTGTCTAGATTTCTAATCGTTTTAGTTTGATTCCCTTCTATTTCTCGCATGCTTCTGCCTTTCGGCGTCGGATTTAGGACTATGTGTTCTCTTTAGCCCATTTTTTCCATTCTTTCCTCTTCCTTGCTAGAATTTTGATTTCATTTGGTATCTTTGCACTTAATCTTCCTATCTCTACTATCTGCACCATCTAGGAATTCTTAGGTCTTCTCCTTCTTCTATTCTTTACTCTTTTTGCTTCTAGTAATTTCTGGAATGTTCTCTCTGGAGCCATCTTTAATATGTGTGCGTTCGTTTAGTTGTCTTTTCTATCGTCGTCTGTATTGCCTTCTCATCTAACATCTCTCTTATTTCTTTTTTTCCTTACCAGCTATCTATCTTAAATGTTTCTAAACAGCTATTATTTCATCTCGCGCTTCTTCTAAAGTGTCCAATTCTCGTTGGCGTATAAGACACTGGTAAGTGTACTGCTACAGTGTTATGTACAATTAATTTCACATTTTTATCTATCTCCTTCTTTTCCAATGTCGATTTGTTTGGTGCGTAGCAAATATTGTTTTCGTCGCTCTGTTCGTTAATTCTGCCTCTATTTTTCCATCCTCTGTGATTATGCTCCCCAATTTGATTTACAGGATCTTAAACTACTTTGTCTGTTAGTGATTCGCACATTGTTTTGTAAGTATTTTCTATTTTCTTCTTTTATTAATACTGAATTGATTTCCGCTAGTAGATCGTCGGCATAATATGTAATGAGAGTATAACACGGCTTTCTTTGAGGGCATTGCAGACATGGCGATCATTAAACTGCCTTTATTTGCACACAATATTGGATTCCGTACTATAGTTGAACGTCTACCTTTGCATATAAACTTTGGAAATCCCCTTACCACCCCTCAGCTAAGTTACTTTAGTTACTACTGAAGATGGCAGCGTAGTTGCCGAAATACGCTTTTATGCGTTCTAAATATCGTGGTGGTAGGGGGTTTTCCAAAGCTTATAAACTTAAACCACAGTCTCGAATCAATTCTATCCACCTTTGCACGGGTTTGAAAATTCTCGAGTTTCCCGTCAATAATTAAAAAGGAATTATTTCAGAGGTTAGCGGCCTACTGTAGAAAATCGTAGATGACGTGCGCAGGCTAGAAGAAAACTAAAACAGTTTAGTAAGTCTTAAATTCATAAAATATATCCATTTTAAAAATAGTCAACAGTGCTAAGAATTAAGGTTTCGAGGGCCCAAAGATATTTTCAATTATTCCACTTTAGTGGATTCCTGCGCCCTTAACCCCTTGCGAATGTGTTGGGGTAGAATTACTACAAATGTACCGTTATTACCGCACATTTGGCAACATTGGTAGCTTCTAGTATTTTAATTTTAATTTAGCTACGTTTATGTTGGCAGTGCTTCTAGTGCTTTTGTTTGAATTTTGTTCAATGCATTTGTTTTAAAAACTTTTAAAGCGTCTTTAATTGTTAAAACGGTGTTAATTATTAAAGTGTTCTTAATTATTTAAGCGTTAAAATCAATAATGGAGGGCCACCCCGAGAGCATCATCAATAATGATGAACTACAAGGAATTCAACTAACAAAATGCAGAGAATATGATAGTCTTCCACTTACTCGCCGTTTGCAGTTTGAGGCCGAACTTACTGCCAAAGCAAAGGTAAGTCAGTATGCACGAAAGGGTAGGCATTATTTAATTATAATAACTTCAGGCAAAAGAGGAAGTCTTCGTATGCACGTTGCAAAGCCACATACAAGAAATGCAGGAAAATAAGGAACAACTAGACAAGGAAATTCTAAACCTACAAGCGTTCAAGGAGAACCTCCAAAGAGAGCTGGCTGTTGAAGATTTGAACAGTTCACATATTGAAAAGCAAATGAAAAACACTGGGAAAATAGTGGACATGCTGCAGCAGACTTATGATGGACTTGAAAAGGCTTACCAAACAGAATTGGAGGACACAAAAAAGTTGGAACAAGAGGACCAAAATTGGCTGAAAAACTACCAAGTAAAGAGGGAAGAATTGCAAACAAGCGTTAAATCTCATGACGAAGAGATACAAAAACTGAAAACTGTTTTGGAAAAGGAGAATGCAGAATATAACACTGAGTTGGGCACAAAAAAGGACACCTTAAAAAAGTTAACTGAAGCAGAAGCAGAAGTTGCTAGGGAAATAGCAAACATGAGGAAAACTTGTGCAGTTATGAAAGATCAGCTTGATGAAAATAATGCAACTCTTAGCAAGATTGTTTCCCAAAATCAGGTTGTTCATAATTTGATAAATAACATTGATTTGGAGGACTTGAAGAAACAAACATTGGAAAAGCAACAGAACTTTCAAGAAACCCTTAAAGCACTAGAAGAGGATTTGGTTAAGGCCAAAGAGAGGTAAGATGCTGTATACAGTGTGTTTGAGCTAACATGCCTCATCAGATAACTCTAGTAGTAAAGATAGACACAAATAAAGAGCAAAATTCAGAAAATTAATTGAGAATCAAATAAATAGTTTAGAGTTAAAGTCTTGGGTTCTTAAATAAAACACCCTGTATATGCGCACGTATTTAAGCAACTTAGCTTAATAATAATAGTATACAGGTGGTTTTTACATGTAAGGCGAGTTGATTGATTAATATAAAAAAATATATGTGCCATTTTATTAAACAAAAAACTTTACAATTGTTAATAAATAACATTGATTAAGTTGCCATGAATCACATTTCAATTTTGTTTAAGAGGATTAAACAATATAACATAGCATAATTATGTTTTCAATTAAAGGAATAACTGCATTTCTTGTATTACATATAGCTATACAGTATACAGGGTGATTCTAAACATGTGCGAAAGGTTATTTAACCCCTAAATCACCTACAGAAGACCAATTCAGAAACTACAAATGGAAACTTAGGTTAAAGATTTCATTTTCAAAGTACACCATAATTTACGCATTTTTAAAACCAATTTTTCACTTCTGGGTCAGTTTTCATCCACTTTTCACCCACAATTGTATATCCAACTTAGATTGCTGGCTTTCCGAAACAATCAAGTTTATCACAATCAAACAAGAAACGGAGAAGTTATCTGCATTTTAATGAATTGATGTAAAAAAGTTGAAACCCCTTAAAACAGCAACGAATTAAAAAAAAATTACTAAATGATTTAGGGGTTAGTTTTTCACACATGTTTTGCATCACCCTGTATAAACAGAAAGAAAAGCAATGGCAGTAAATTTACAGATTGTGGGCCAATATTTGTTGATAACTTTCAATGGTTACCAAAAAATATGTAGCAAGTAGATTTATTTTGTTTGTTGGAGCATTGTTTGGAAAATACTTCAACTTTCCTCTTTCTACTAATAATAGAGATACCATCAATATTACAATTTACTTTCGGCTTAGACCGCGTGGTCATTTGGGAACTACACCCAGCATTATCAGGTAAGAACTGACCTGTAGCTTGTCTGCCTTTGCAATAATTTGCTCTATAGTGCCTTTCAGAGTCGCCGTGCAGCATGGAGAAGATACAAATACAAGGTTGTCAAACTTATTTGTCAGGCACCTTTAAGACATAAAATTTAATTCCTTTCACGTAAAGGTTTGAAGTATGGTAATGCTATTGTAACCCCTAAAAGACGCGTATTGTTAAATGCTAGGTTCAGTGGTTCCAAAACATTTATATTTTATTAAACCTGATAGTACAATTTTTGCTAAGTGCAATTAATTGTTTATTATTTACATATTTAAAAGAGTAAAAAAGAAACAAAACAATTACCAGCTTGATATAATATGCAAGCACTATTATATAACTGACAAAATAAATTATATAAAATTATGAAGATTTTGTGAAAAATACGAAATGTTTTATAGTTAATTATCACTGTCGCTAAAAATATTTAGATCACTATCACTATCACCAGCGTTGATATGGATAATTGTACTTCGTCCATTATGTTGTCAACTTCCCACACTGACTTCTCTATTTTCTCCACATAGCCTACGTAGTTGCTCCAATTTTCTAGTGTCACTTGAGATTATGCTTCCTTGATTAAATTTTCAACGTCATTTGCCTTAAAAGTAGTATTTTTCGCACCTGTATACCTTTTTACTTGGCTCCATACCATTTCAATTGGGTTAAGCTCACAGTGATACGGTGGTAAACGGAGAATTGTAACAATGTGTTTTTTAGCGATATTTTCTATTAAATAACCAGCATCATACTTACATATAAATGTATTTACTACCTCCAGTAATTCTTTTTCAAGTAATCTTCAAAATGATGATCCTTTGAGCGAAGCCAATCTTTGATGCGATCCTTGTTCCAAGAATTATTTGGAAATAATTCTGACTTCCTACTATGATAAGATGCGTTATCCATCACCACCACGCTTTTCTCAGGAATATTTGGTACTAATGAGTCTTCAAACCATTTTTCGAAAAGTGGGCCGTCCATTTCATTGTGGTAGTCTTGCGTGTTTTTTTGCCAAAAATGTGAGCTACGCTCCTTCCATCCAGGCGATAAACCTTGGACGAATGCTTGCCTGAAGGATTTTACTGAAGTTTCCCGCAGTTCTCTATCAACACTGTACCCAATATTTACCCATGATTCATCGAGAAATATAATGGTGTAATTATTTTCTCTGTACTTCCGAATTTCACGTAAATACCTATGGCACCACGTAATGATTTCTTCTTTTTCTAACAGCAATCCGCGCCTTTCTCTTTTTTCATATTGAAATCCTGCGTCAATTAACATCCTATATAGAGTGCTCTTTGAAAAGTTTGGCAAATCTTTATCTTCATGAACACAGCTTTTAAAGTTGGAGGCGTATTTTGAAAATAAAACTGGTGCACGATTCTTCTAATCCGGCTCCATGTGAGTTCAGAATATTTAATTGTTCGTGAAGTGGATATTTTATCCGGCTACCGTCTTTTTTTAGGTGATTGAATACCATCGGGCAAACTACCATCTTTTCTAATGTTATACAGAACTCTTTCCGACACTCCCGTCATTCCAGACACTTTTTTCACAACATCACGCACAGACTCGTCAGTACTTTCATTATTAATGTGATAATTTATACCATTTAACAGCAATTGCTTTTCACGTCTAGTAAAACTTTGACCTGCCTTAAGTAACCGTTTCATGGCAATTTACAACTAAAACTTTTTGAATAATAATTTGCTTATACAGTAAAGACATGGTATGAACAGGAATTTATCGTAATTAAACAAATTAAATCCCCATTAACAAATTCCTGAGTATTGTCATTATTCTCCATGTGTATGATTCATTTTGAAAATCACATTAGTTTACGAAGAGAAATTCCTCATTGTATATAACAAAACAAATTAAGAACTTAACATTATTATCTTGGTTGGTTAATTTATTTTTGTTTGAGAACTTCTGAACACCTACCTCATTTCAACAAAATAAACCCGACGTGCTATTGTTAAGAGATTACGAATACTGACAACAATGTTATTTTTTGTCCCATAAGAAAAGCATTGCCCTATCTTCTCCATGCTGTACGGCGACTCTGAAACGCACTATAGAAGTTTAAGCAATATTGGTTCGTGGGCTCTGCCTGCCTAAACAGGGCCGTGTGCTTAGATTATTTAAACTTTGGGGCGAACAAGGATTTGATCTTAATGTATTTTGTTTGCCAGGACACTAATATTTAATCGGCTTATGCCTGTTAGCTGTTTGTGAACCCATACACACTAACGTTTCGCAAGACGTTGCAGCTCGCATCTTCAAAGTGAATAGAACACTGGTCGGTCCTTATCTGATAATGCTGGGTGTAGTTCCCAAATGACGACGCGATCTAAGCCAAAAGTAAATTGGAATTTTGACAGTTCGAGAAACCGCGAAAACCTCAAAAAGTAATAGAGATACCATTTGCTGGGGTATGTTTCCAGAAACAGACTGTAGGTATATTTGTCAAGATTATAGGGTATATTTTTTGTATAGAGCATTCCAGAACATGTCCTAACCATTTAAAAATGGCTACTGGAGGGCAAACATAGTGTAGATGTCATATCTACTACATTGCTTTTCAAACTTTAAGGACTCTCTTTTTCCAAGTATTTAATATAATTCATTTTATAGGCAAATTTTTGCATTGTAAGTGACTATTATAGTTTATAACCACGGAACTTATGGATAGGAAGTGCTGGATAAAATTAAGAAATTTAATGCAACAGAACTATGACAATAGTCACAGTAAATAAAGTGCAAGATAAAATATTTATGGTAATTTGTTTAAAAGTTGTAACAGAAACACATCAAATCGCTTTGTACTTTACAAACAAATTAATATTTAAAAATTGGTTTAATAGCCAGTGCAAATTATACTTGCTCAATATTCTGCATAGCCAAACATAATTTAACTTAAATTGTACTGTTAGATTATTTTTGGGAGACTTGTAACGCCTAGTGGAATCGACAGCGACAATTCTATTATCCTAAATAGAAGCAATACAACCGAAACTACCATTTACGATGCAAGGTCCAGGTATCAAGGACAAGGGTCGACCAGCTACAGTCGAAGAAGGGGGGAATTTGATAAGCCTAGGCGCCACCTGTTTAAAATATCCTTCGTCCTTGAAAATAACACGAGGTAAACAGGAACCTTCCTGGAGTTCTGACTTACCTTGCTTCGGTAATTGCTCAATTTCTCCCCAAAGTAAATTATGTTAACCCAAGACACAATAAAACACAACAATAAATTACCAACCTTCAATTTATCTACAAATTCACACTTCAATCTTTGTAACACAACCAATTGAAATTAAAATATGTATTCAATAACGTTATATTTATATAATATATATAACAGTATTTAACCAATCATGGCTAACAGTACCTTCCGGTAAACAAATAAAAACCAAGATTCTGAATATATCGGGAAAGCAATAATGCGAAATGATATCCAGACTACGAAGCATTTATTTCGCTTCCAATCATAATGACATTCACGATCAACCCGCTAAGTATTTTTAGATTCCTCGAGGCCTCGCGAATTTAATAACCAGATGTATAATTACCAATATAATGGTAATGGTATCGGCTCTCTAAATCAAGATTTAAACTTCCGCACTATTCCCCCTTTCTAACTGAATTTCAAACAATAAAAGAACATCCATTTATCCTGTTGACCATTTAACAACCATTTCCCAAAATTTCAACGAAAATTATCACCAATCTTTACAAAATACAAACTCAATTTAGGTTAAGCATCCACTAATTAAGTGTACTTAGTTTTGTAATCCGTTTAAGTATATAATTACAGGTTTTACTAGGATTTCTTACTATTAGACTATAATTTTTCCAGAACCGCTCGTATTCTCGAAATTATATGTGAAAATTGAATGTTAAAAGGATTGACACACCTATGATTTCGTATCTCGATATCCACACCTGTTGTACGGTTTTGCTACACCGCCGATAATTCCGTTTGTCTCGAACCCACAGGATCTCTTCGATTTTTCACAAATGACTGTTAAATTCGGTCAATACTAACCCCAGTCAATTCGCCTAAATAATTTCAATAGTCTTAGAAATGAAACAAGAGAAATTGTATTTTCTATGCTTACCAAAAGATGTTAAATGGCGAAAAGAACTATCTCAAAAGAATTGCACACAGATTGGAATCAACTCCCGGGAACTCACATCAAACTATCGATGCCTAAGAACTTCCCAAATGTGTCTTGAAAATTTAAATCGGAAAACTTTCCAAGTCTTAAAACGACTTCTGTATTGAAAATTTAAATGCCAAACAACCAGACGTAAGAAATCGCACGTTACAAGCTTTTTTAAGATAAATTATTTGAAAATAACGGAAAGTGTAGAGGAAGTATATGTAGAACGATAACTTTGAAAGATGCAAATTTTTTGTATTTATTTCACTCTGTGCAACTGTACAAGTTTCCCTGATTAGTAGAGTGAAGGTGGGCAAACCTTAAAAATCAACTAGAATCCAATTTTACCCTGTATATTGTAGAGTTTAGACGAAATAATTGTTTATTAGAAAAGAAAACCAATTTTCCTCGGGATAAATATTTACATGCAATTTTATTGTCACCACAGTAGTTATGTTTACGTATGTTCCAAATTATTTGAAAAGAGATAGGACTTAAGTTATGAGACCACAGGTTAGTCATTATGATTATTATGTACCTAACATTTTTAGGGAAGAACTATTTATTTTTTGTTAGAAAAATAATACAGGGTGGGCCAATGAAAACGAAACAGGCCCGGTTTTTCATATTTATCGTCATTTTTAAAAAATCGCTCTCCTTGTCAATTTTTGTTTTAAGAAGGAAACGTTTTGTGTTTAATTTCAACCTCCTAGGGGTGGTGAGCTTCACCCTTAAAATTTTAAATGAGAAAGGGGGTCTGATCTACCTATCTACCTGTTCACGGAATATCCATGGCAATTAAAAAATGTCATGTTTTCTTCTGCCCATATACCTACCTGATATTGATTGGATTTTCCTTTGTGTCATAGCTATTGGTATGATATTGTCTGCATAGAGTATACTATCAAGTTTCGTGGGGGTGAGACTTCTGTATCCGTCTATCCGATAGTTCGTTGTTTTACTTTTCCTCTTTTGGTTTTTATTATTCTATCCACAACTATAATAAATAGCAGTTGGCTTAAACGGTCTCCCTGCTTCGCCCCTCTTTCAATTTCAAAGGCTTCTGACCTTTGTACATTTATCTGTACTTTTATTAATTTTCTTTCTACTTTAAAGTCTCCTGGGCTCTTCCATATTACTTCCCTCTCTATCATATCAAATGCGGCTCATAAGTCAATGAATGTCAAAAATAGTTGCTCTCCGCCATCCATTGATCTTCCTACTAGATTTCTCACTGTGTTTATTAGCTCTGAACAACGCTTGTTCGTCTTCCAGTTTTTTCTACTTGTTTCCTAAGTCTTTCCTCTATTAAACTTACTGAGCATAGGCTGACCGCTCTATAATTCTCGCATATTGTCTGCTCGTCCTTTTTATGAATTGGTAGTATTAGGTTGCTCTTCTAATCTTTAGGAATTTTTCGTTTTCCAATACTTAATTACATAATAAATATCATCTTCTTCATTCTTCAACCGTCCAGTTTATCTTTCTGCTTTTTATGTTATGATATTGTTTAACGCTTTTTCAATCTCTTCTATTATATTTTTTTCTGTTGTTTACTTTCATAATCTTCTGAATCTTTTCTATCATTCTTGTGTTCGAACTTTTCAGTGCAGTCATTTTTTCATATTTATTGAATTTCAAGTCTTAATTTATTATCTTGTTGTCTTTATTCTTCACATCTTCTACTCTTTTCTTTCTTGCTCTCATATTGCTTATTTGGTTCCAGAAAGTCGAAGTTTAATTCTACTGCAAATTTCTCCCAGCGTCTTCTATTTTCATCTTGCTGCTACTTTTACCTCGTTTTTCATCATATGTATTCTATTTTGTCTTGTGTCTCTTCCGTTTGAATATATTTCTTCCATACTTGTTTTATCATTTTTATTTTTTCCGTTAACTCTACTGTCCACCAGTATTTCTTTTCCACTTTTGGTACCTATATTATCTCTGCTTTTTGGTAGTTTACTTCAGATTTTCCAGTGTTTCATACATTTTCCATACGTTTTTATATTTCCTATTTTCTTTAGCGACTGTCTCTATTTGAGATGTTCTTCTTTTCATTTGTGTATTTTAATATTGATGTATTCCTTTTTCTTTTCTTTTTTCTGTTTATCTATCTGTATATCGACTACAACTAGTCTGTTGATTGATCCTATTTCTGCTTCTGATATGGATTTGAAGTTCGTTATCTACTGTTGTACGTCTCTTTTGTACGTTTGCATATGCGTTTCTTTCTTCTGCTACAAATCTATATTTATCATCCATTTTTTGGTTTCAAAAGGTGTTTCCGATTATCAGTTAACTACAATTAACTAGCTTAATTCCTTAGTAACACATTAATTTTTTTAGAAGCAAAAAATACTTGTCTTGAAATAAATATGAGTCCAGTTTGCTCTGACTGACTGAAAATGAGGTTAGGTTATTCAGAATAAATGCTAAATAGACATGTTTGTAACCAAGTTGTCTGTGTTTCTCCCGACAGCCATATTGAGTTTTACATTTACAGAATTCTGGAATGCTCTATTGTAATCTATAATTGATTTCAGTTGTAATACTGCAGAAGAACGTAAAGTTGCTTTACTGAAAGCACTGGAAAATGAAGTGAAAATTGGAAACGAGCTTGAAGCGGCTTATGATCAATTGGATAACGAACATAGTGCTTTGATAATAGCACAAGAACAATTAAATAGCAACGCTAAGACACTTGAAATCAAAACCACTAATCTCTGCTCACTTCAGTCCAATATAGAAGTAGCCGACAGTGAACTCACCGAACTTAATCGTGAAATCGCTGAAACTATGCAGAAGAAGAAGGATATGATAGATGTAGGAACATAATACAATTTTAGTATTAAAAATTTTAATAATTTATTTTGTAGAACCTCCATATTATTGAACAAAACAACAAAGAATCACAAGCCAACGTAACCAACTTGCAACATCAAACTGAACAACTTAGCAAAGATTATGAACTTAATGAACTGAAACTAGCCGAACTTCGGCAGCACGAAACGGATTTAAAAGCTGAAGTTTCAAGTGTTTCTAGAAAGTTAATTGGTGCGAAAGAGAAATACGTAGAAACTGAGAAATCATACAAGGATCAGTTGGAGAAGGCAGAAAAGGAGTTTACTGAAGCCCAGACGCAATTGGAGCAAGCTAAACTGGAATACGACACTAAGGTAAAAGCCTTAAGAGACGATCTCCTGGCCTATAAGGCCGATACAGAAAAAACCAAACAAAACAACCAAGAAAATAACAAGCAGACGTTGCAAGGATTGGAAGAGCAAATTAATAAACTACAATGTGATCTCAAGAAGGACGAGGGAAGTTTGGACCTTGTGAAGACAACAATTGAGCAGAAAAAAGCAACACGCCAGAAGCTCCAACTTGAGTTTGAAGTCGTCAAAGTCGGCTCTCAACAATGTTCACAGAGAGAGGACATTGTAATGGAACCTGCACAGCCACAGGGTATTTTAAAATCGCCTGGAAAACAAGTTTCTTCTAAAACAGTTTCCTGGCAGTTGCCCAGTAGTAGCAGCGGCGATAGCGACGCTGGAAATCTATCGGTAGGTATTGTCATGGGAATTAATATCTGAAAATAAGGTTTTTTAAATTAAACAGTTAAGTAGTAATTTTAAGCATTGTGACGCCAGACAATAATTTCCAAGGGAAATTTCTCCACACCAGGTAAGCAAATATACGGTTAATGATAGCCTCCCGGAACCTCAATTGAAGATGGGCGGTTCTCTGCTTTGCTTGGATAAATACACTAATTAACTTTACGTTAATTACCTGGAAGGGCGCCACCGACTTATAATAATAGTACACTAACATTAACTTAGATGTCGATCGGTTAGTCGGACCGCAAGTTTATTACTCACCTAATTTGTTACTAAAAAAAATACAATGATAGGGAAACAATAAATAATAAGTCCAATTGCAGCAACGATATTTAATGTCAGCATAAACACAAATTAATGGTTCATAAACCCAAATTAACAACATTAAAGTACTTGTGTGCTTGATTCCTGTATCGGTACACAATTACCAGCACGCATTCACTTAATATAGCATCTAACAATTAATATTTTTGAGCTAAAGTAAAAATACTGCGTTTTTCTTTACCCCTACATGTGCTCTCAAAGCCGCATCATATACCCTAGACGTGAAAGGCCTTCCAACGGTCTACAGCGCACCTCAGAAGTCAAAATCGCCGTTAAACCCGAATAAAACGGACTATTACCGCTCAGGTTGACTTACTCTGTATATCAAGTGAAACTCCCGTGATTATGTACGCTAATACTTATACACGCTAAGATAACACTGTATTAAGCCATAAAACTAGTTCAAAACACCCTATGCAACTACAACCCAGTTTATCTATCCCTTAATATAAAGAAATTTGTACACATAAACAAGGAGTAATTACATCGACTCCAAAATCATTGAAATTAAAATTAATGAGCACTTCCCTGTTTGATCCGGAGTGGCGAAGCGTTCTTGTTCCTTGAAACGGCCTCGTGTTCGACACCTGTTTTCATTCGCAGGCTAACTGGTTTGAACGCAGATAACTACTTCTCGCACGCAGCAGATCCAACAATTGAAAGTACAGAAAACTTCGGCAATATCTCGCCGTCCCCAAATTGTCTAAATTCGGATATTAGGAAAATGTTACGCCAGCCATAACTTAAGAAAAAGGATAAAACTTACCAATCGGTAAACTCCGATCGACCCGACAAAATTACAATAAAATCGAAACGTTGATCAAAGCGGCACTAAGGCCAATAACGTACATCTAACAATCAACCAAAGACCACGTTAAAACTTTAGATTTCCTCATAAAATCGAGATGAACTCAAAGTGAAACATACGGTTGCTGTATTTACTGATAGTACAGCCAATTATATATCTCATCAAAGCACATACTAAACAGCAGAACAAAGGTCACGGTTCGCGATCTTCACTGCTAGTTAATGATAATACAGCTAGTTTAAACGTTGTCAGCCGCAACGTTAAAGGAAGCTCGAAGGCAGATTGACATACGCTCGACGCCCCCAAGGACAAGAATACCGGAATGAGGAAATCAGACAGCTAGACTGACGTCGCCCGTTCCCAACAGCTTGCGTACAACGTACGAATGGTATCGTCAAATCACAGAACACTTTATCTGCACATGATACCAAATGTGCGCTTAGAATATCGTTGATAATATCGACAGTACTAGTTGTAGAATACTTTATCGGAGCTTCGTACCAGATGTTCGATGGAAACAACGAACAAAATGCTGACCAGACTGGGCATTTGAGAGTTAAATGCGATAATCAGCAGCACAGAGAACGTGTGGGAACAGAAGCTCTTCACGAGAAGATATAAAGAAAAAAAGGTATCGGGGCCAATTTTACCCGTAACGGCGAAGCAGGAAACCACACAGTATTTCCAGCTGTATTGTTGGTGCACGCACACCCAATTTTTGTTCAAAAACCGTTTAGCAGCACTTTCTCAATATTCAGGCCAGACTGCTACCGCTTCCCGCTCGGACAGCGGTCCCGAAAACGAAAATTTACGAATTGACGATACTGGGACAAATTCAATAAATATCAATTAATAATCCTGAAGGAAGCTAAATAATATTACATTCTATCGTCCTCTTAGGTAGTAGTATGACTCTTAATCCGAGTAGTAAAATACTATGGGCATTTTTCGGATTCCAGCTATATAAAGCTATGGAAAAGTATAACCAAAAATGTACCCAGAAAGTTTTCATTCCTACTACAAGCGTAAAAATAGACAGTGATTGAAAATTACTCAAACAACTACTCCAGCGGCTTCTACTAGCAACAATGTGAACTGTTAGTATAGAATACTACTTTATTTTGTAGTAATCAAGATAGGATACATGCTCAAACAAGAAGAAGAATGGAAGCATAATATAAATAAAAAATTTACTCTTGAATCGTCACTGATTAGCATTTTGTAACTATGATTAATTCATTATTTATTATAAATGTTGTCTTTTTGTTGTTATTGAAATATGTATATGTGAATATGTATCCACCTTTATATCTAAGAAGAAAAAAATATTTGTTTGGGGCCAGTCAGACACGCATTCCATTCCATTACTTCACCTACGTGTCGAAGAGGTGAAAGGAAATCGAAACTAAAGCGTGGCCATTTTCTCTAGATCGACTAGGTTATGAGGTTATGACCTGGTTTAGTTAAATACTTAAGCAGCCGAAACAATAAACGACATTAAGTGGTATTTGATACAGATTGTCTACGTTAGTATGGAAATGATATTTTTTGTTTTGTGTCAAACAGTAAAGCACATTATATTTTATTTAACTGCAGACAGATATTTAAATTTTCTGGATCATTTGGGAGGATTGTTAGGCGATGTCCCTCTGACGATCAGATATGATATGTGGTACCAGCACGACGGTGCCCCTGCGCACTTTGAATTACGTGTAAGTTTTTGAATCAAAAGTTTGAAGGACGTGTAATTTGTAGAGGAGAACAGCACCCCTGGCTACCAAGATCTCCATACTTAACTTGTTTAGATTATTATTTGTGGGACCATGTGAAAGATATAATATCAAACACCATCAGAGACTGTTAAAGATCTTGGGAGACGCATTTTTGAGACAGCAGAACTAATTCGAAATAACAATGATATTTACATAGGGCAACCAGAGCTCTCTTAAGAAGAGCCAAATGTGTCTCAAGAGCAACAGTGGCCATTTTGAACATTCTTCATAGGGAATTTAAACTAAAATAAATATTGGCTTTTCTGAAATTGTAATTATTTAATAAATAATAATTTAACACTTTGTATTTTGAAAACGGTTTACTTTAGGGCATAACTTTAGTATGTTTAGCTATATTTGGTCTAAAGATTACGTACACGAAGGAGTGACCACATAGTAATTGAGGCTGAGGCTAGGAAGGCAACTTACAGGCTCAAGTGTGCCGGGCAGTGGTCACATGCTGGGGTACCACTGGGGCACATTAGGGTCCCCGCTAGGGAAGACTGGAACACCCATACTGCAACCTTCTGACTCCTAAGGGCCCTGTGTGGTTCACAGATGGCTCGAGGACCCAAGGCGGTACAGGCGCAGGTGTCTATCCCGAATCACCAAGAGTAAAACTTTCGTTCTCTCTCGGCAAGTACGCCACCGTTTTCCAGGCCGAAGTATACACTGTACTGGCCTGCACCCATGAAAACCTAGAAAGTGGTTTCGCAAACAAACGTATCTACATTTGCGCAGACTGCCAATCAGCTCTCCAAGCCCTAAAGTCTTGCAGAGTAACTTCGAAGCTAGTGCTTGAATGTTTTTTGGCTCTGATGCACTCTATGAACATAACTCAGTAAAATTGCTGTGGGTACCAAGCCACAGCTACATCGATGGTAACGAAGAGGCGGACTCGTTGGCCAGACAGGGCTCTAATGGGCACCCATTCGGACCAGAACCAGTTCTCGGAATACCACAATGCAATGCAAAACTAGAAATGAAGAAGTGAATGAAAACCCAATTCGCTCATAACTGGTCGTAGCAACAAGGAACTAGGCAAGCTAAACTCTATCGAAGAGGAACCCCTACCAAAGTTCCAAGGGCTCCTAAAGTTTAACAAGAAGCAAATCAGGACCCTAATGGGCACCTGTCACCTGAACAAACACCTACATAGGATCGACATTATAGACGATCCCACTTGCAGATTATACCATGAAGGGGACGAATCCTCTCTTCCCATTATGTGCCAATGCCTCAGTCTCATGAGCCTGCGGCACAAATATCTTGGGGCTGGAATGCTGGAACCGGAAGATTTACAGCTCGTCCCCTTAAACCAGCTGCTAGCCTTCGCGGTGAGCACTGGGCTTTTTGGGGACGGGCCCTAACAGGGCGGATAGCATAACGGGCCTATGGTCTGAGTGCTGTAAGTGGAAAAAACCTGCACCGCTCCATACAATACAATACAATATTTGGTATAAAGATTACGTACACGAAGCAGTGACCTCACGTCGTGAGACACCCTGTATTTTGAGAAAATTAAAAAGATGTTTAAAGTACAGTAGGCAACCTTTAACCGACGTACTAGCTCTTACTATTTTAGACATCCCTGTACTGTAATTCCTCTAGTAGTCTACATGTACAGAGTGTTCGTAAATTGATTAGCAGGCTATACCTGTTAACAATAAAGCTATGAAAGGGTGTTTTTCCTTGATTCTATTATGGATATACACACTACAAAATGAAATACAGTCTAATAATTTTTTCGCTAGGATATAACACTTCTTTTTAAATGGACCCCTCATTTTATTATACATTAGCTATGTAGTACCATTGGTCTGTTTTCAGTTTTTTGAACAAGTTCGTTGATTTGATTGTGGCGCGCTTTTATGAACAGTTGGCATTTGTTTATTACTGTTATGGTGTTTGCTGTTGTTGATTAAGCGAGATATAGGACACGGGTGTCAATCATTTCTATGCACTGCAACCATTAATGGCTCCTTGCACACCCTAACTATACTCGTAAGTTTTGCTTATGTAGTGTAGTTCCAACCCCAATAGCGATTTTTAAGGTGTCACACATTACAGTGGCAAGGGTCCTATCAGTGGCGGCTCGCCAAGTGAAATAGGTGAAGTGCTTCTTCACCAAAAAATTTTCATTCAAATGCAAATATTAATTTAAATTATATAACAAATTATTTATCGGCATTGCACCTATTAGGAGTCGTTTATCTATAGTATACATACTCGTAGATACAATAAGCTTAGTCAAAACAAACACATTACATTTTTTCTGGTCCCCTTGTATTTAAAATTCAAATTTTAAATGCAGTCCGTCGAGCGTGAACGTAGTAACCATAAAAAATCTTACCTACAACATTCGTGCAATTGTAGTGAAGAGTCAGCCTCAAACGTATTTTAACTCTGCACTTATATCTCCGTTGCCATGGTAACGCCTACGTCAATATCTACAATTGGTTGACGGTGAATCACTCAAGTGAAGAGTTCAGTCGCAATCAGCCGCCGAACTGCATGTTCGGGTTTGACCGTCGGTTTTTAACCGATTTCAACAATTTTGGGATATTAATTTTTGTGTTACAAAAATAAATAAAACGATTGAACTATTAAAGAGGAAAAGGAATGACGAAAAGTCTTCGAAAAGACTAAGGAAATCGAAATAACACAAATCGATATTTCTAAACGCCCTAAGCGGGAATACGCTAGCCTTATAAATAATGACATTATAAGAAAACATTGAATTTTGTTTTATGAAGTACTGGATCACATTGTAATGGAAATGGAAATAAGGTTTCAAGACTGCGATAAGTTACAATTCATGTCTTTAGCTGATACTACGAAATCGAAAATTCTAACAATATGATACGTATTGTCAGTCTAAAGCATTTTAAAGTTTAGATCTATTTTATGGCAAAATATTTAATAAAGTCAGTATTTTAAAAACGAATTAAATCTTCTTTATGCCGATGAAAATTACCGCAATCTACAGACCCAAGAATTACTAGAAAATCTCAATGAGAACAAAGAAATTTTTACCGAAGCCTACAAATAGTTTTTCTTCATATTAACAATTCCGTCGACAAGTGCATCAGTGGAAAGAAGTTTTTCATGCCTTAAACGAATAAAAACGTACTTAAGAAATGCACTCAGAAATGCAAATCTCAAGATAGGCTTTCTTCTTTGGCAAATATTTAAATTTCAAAAGATATCTTATTAGAATTAATAAAAAATCAACCATTTTACAAAGACATAATAAATAATTTTGCTGCATTAGAGGACAGAAGGATAGAATTTGTCTGCACAAACTAGGTAAGTTGACATTGAATTATATATTTTTTTATTTGTAGGGTTATTATAATAGCACTTCACATAATTTTTTACCCGCGAGCCGCCACTAGGTCCCATAGCTTTGCTTCTTATCCGTCAGAAGGCCAACAATCACACTCCTCCTGTTCAAATAGTTTATCGTGATTTTTGTTAAATTGTATGATACTTCACAAAAATAACTTAACCTAATTTTAATAAATACCTGCCTTTACGTATTGGTTTGAACCCATTATAATACACTAATCTTAGTGCGGCCGTGGGCTAGAAGTTAGCGCGTTAGACTTATACGCTGAAGGTCCTAGGATCGATTCTCAGTACCGTAACATCGGATTTTTAACGGCCGTTTTCCCTCGCAAGGCAATGGCAAACCAACGAGGTATTCTGCCTACAAATCTTCTCTGGAGTAGAAGTGTTTACACTTTCCGTGGTTCGGAGCCCATGTTAAGCTGTAGGTCCTCTATGTGCATCTCCTTTCTTGTTTCAGCATAAATTCTATTATTATTATCATCTATAGTTCATTTTAGATTCCTCGAGTACTATACTGCTATACATATTGCTTTTTTTTAATTTTTTGCGTAATATATTTATACTAACATATAGAAGATGCAACACTTTTTAATTATTTGCTTAATTTCTAAAGGACTCGTTCACTACTGTGAAATGTCTTCAACAAACCACTGCTTGAAAATGCGGTGCGTTCAACCGGAAACATGTCATCGATGTTCGAACAGCGTTGACTGTACACAAACGGCGTTTATTAAATTATAGCTAACAGCTGGAAATACTCAAAAATACCAATCATAAATTATTTCTTTTGCAGACACATTGGAAATCTCGGGATGAATTATTTAACGAACTGCTGAGACTGTCACCTCCAGTACGTTTGGAAGCCAATAAATCTAGAAAACGTTCCAGAATCGATTAACTTGTTCCTTTGTTTCTATTAGATGTTAATTTAAATGTTAGAAAAATTAATTTAGTTTTTGGTTATATAGGAAAAATGTTACGTTCATAGATTAAGTTGACAGTGTCACTGGAAATTCATCAGTGAGTATATTCATAGAAAATTTTATTCATTTATAAAAATTAGTTTCTTAAATTTCTCTGTATCTCGATGAAGATAAGGACGTTAAAAGGAGCTGCTCTAAATATAGAACACAGAAAATCAGATAACCACGTTTGTGTGCAGGTTTTCTTGGAAAGTTAAGGACCTACTTAAATAATTACCGAGGATATTCCCACTAAAGTGTTTAGAAACCAATCAACTTAAGAAGTATTCCAGAATAGATTAGATTTGTTAAGTTTCTTATTAAATTATAATTAACAGTTAATATATTGTTTTCTGTATAATTTTAAGAAACGGAAATAACTAATTTGTAGGTTAAGATGTTCAATGAATTGGTTATTATAAATTATTTAAATTAAATACAAGAAGTTATAAGGAATAAAGTTGATGTTTAAAAATTATTATTAAGGTTTTGTCTCAAATAAATTCCCTTCTTGCCCTACTTCTATACAAGGATCGTAACTATATTAATATTCCCAGTATCAGCAACCGCTAACGCACCACACCGGCTAGATCGTAATCAGAAAATCGCCTTTACATACTTGAAAAACGTCATTTTTTTACTGGAAATATGGGAACAAAAAAATGCCTGCAAGGTGGTCGACAGCAATTACTTATAAGCCCCATATGGAAGAATAAAGGAGACAAACTGCAGTGTGAAAGCTATAGACTATAGAGAGATGTCACTTCTAAATACAGGTAGCATACAAGCTCATGCACTGGAAAATCAATATCAACTGTATAGAATCTACAAACATGGTAGCTTTAACATTAAAAAAATATTGAAACTGATCGCAGGCTTTAACATAACAGAAAAATTGGTTAAACCAGTAAAGATAACACTGAACAAGATCGAAAACAAAGTAAGGATTCAGGGAAACTGTTACAGGCCAATCGAGCTTTTTCGACGATTCGTAACTAACTTGATGGAAAAGGGCCTGCAGCTTAGCTCAGAGGAGTAGGGGGAGTTCGTGAAAATCGCTTATGGGTGAAAATCTTTAGTTGTATACAGGGCGAGTCAAAATAAGTGGGCGCCACCTTCCAAGTCCAGCTGATTGTGTAGGTCCTCGTGGAAGGCCGATAAGCCAGCAGCTTACGGGAACGGAACTTACCGTGTTTGTGCCTCCTCCTATATATATTTAAAGCTTGCAAAATTCTTACACCAACAAGTACAAAAGACACAATAAGGGACAGTAAACTTTAAAACACATATAATAAAATAGTTAGAATATGACAATACAATCAAATGACACGAGTTATAACGCAAAAAATTTGGAATTACATGGTTAAAATCCTTGAACGTTCAGAGAACTGGACTCGCCGCCACTGGTGCAACGAGATTTACGTTCTGCAATAGCTACGAAACACCAATGAGGCTGAAGTTCACAAAAATAGAATATAATCTAGTAATTTTATTATAAAACAAATTAACACCACATATAACGACTGAAGGTCGTTTTTCCTTGTAATTACGTGAAATTAAGTTTGAATTCTGCAAGTTAACGCAAGCAAAAAAAAGGTTTGTTTGTCAGAACACAAAACTGAAAGTTTCTTTTTACCTTGAATTCCGGTGGATGGCTTAAAAGAGGCAGGCACAACGACAGCGATTTTCGGTTGCGGAATCGAAAAAAAATATAGAGGAGGAAGCCAACGTTCTTCGGGACAGCGTTGGGACGAGGTGTAGCTGGTACGCCCCTGTAGAGGGTCGAGTTGCTTCCAACTAGGTCAGTTGACGTAGAGACAGAAGCGAGACTTTGTCGGACGACGGGAACGAACCAAATTCTAGCAAAACACTTGCACAATTTCCTTTCTTTTCTTTTCACTTCACAAAGATCCGAACTGAATTCGACAGGAGCAATTAACTCAAATTGTCCAACAACAAAGCGAACCTTCTGTTATTTTTACTTATCCGACCTTAAGTCGACTTGATTATGCTCTACAGCACACGGTAATACGATACATTTACAGAGGCGCCGCAAAGGAAAAGAAAAACTATCTTCCAAGTCACGTCCGTCAATCTCAAAGGTCTGGCTTCCGCTGACTTACCCCCCGCTGCAGAACAGTCTCCCGCCTAATTTTTCTTCTGGAAGGAATTGCCACGTGCAGGTTTTGGAAAAACCCTCGGGAAGCAATATTGCAATGCGGCAAAACAAATAAATTCTGAGAAATGCTCTCTAGCAATTCCGTCTGCACGGTGAAAAACATCCCACAAAGAAAAACCTTGAACAAATCTGGGACTCCTTTGATCGTAATTTATTTCAAGACGGGAAATACGAACAAGCTTAACAATGCTCCATTCTAAAGACGCAATGTAACCAAAACTGTATCCAATATCTGTACCTTAGAGGTACAGAATCGTATCTCCATTATTATGGATCTGGAGAAAACGGGGTTTAAAGTTTCAAAATAATGGGAATGGTGTTTTTTTTTAATATAAAAATAAACTGGAAACGTAATTTGCAAATTTTTTAATTTAAGTATTTTTACTGAAATATTTTATATTATAAAATCAATCATACGCTGTACCTGACTAAAATTAAGGGACTTGCGATTGTTTACCATTAAATAAATAATCAGGTAAAGGACAAAAAAACAAATCGTAACTCCAAAATCCACTTTTATTATTAAAAAACTAGAAATACTTACAAAGAAAATAGTTCAATTTTATTCTAAATCGGATTCTCCTCCTGCTTCCTCAGTGGATACTTTTAAATTTTTGTAAAAATTATGAAATTGGGCGGGTATCTACTCAAACAAATTGAAAAGATGTTGCTGCTTTTTCGCTGTTATTCCTTTAGAAGTTTTGCGAATAACCGGTAGCTCATTTGGGATAGAGTTTTTTTTCTCGAACTTCTATTTAAATCAACACATTTTAATTCTAGATTATTAAATAAAGTTTTGTAAAACATTACACCTGGGCTGTGCCTCCGCACTTCTAGCCAATTTGCCGATGATATCAAAAAATTCTCTTTCTCTGTATTGATTTTTCGGTTCACAAATAAGGCGTTTGAAACTGCATACAGCACATCAAAGTTTTTACAGTCGTTTAATTCTATATTCCAAACTGTAGCCCCTGTTGACCTAATTAACTGTTGCCAGTCCCAAGGAATAGCTATTGTCATTGTAGATTGCTTTTTCACAGTTCTCTCAATAACAGCGTGGATGTGGTCCGCTTCCATATGAGTGTGATCTCTTAGAAGGAACTTATGTATAACTGTCTTCAATGAGGGGCACACATTTAAAAGGTAGAAAAAGTTTACTGCCATCATAATGTTTCGATTTTGGCTTGGGCAGTTATCAGACCAAATTATTAATGTCTCTGTATCAGAGTGTTTCAAAACTTCATTTGCCCATTTTAGCAAGGCGATGCTATTTCATGTCCGCCTCTACCGGCAACAGACTCATCCCAGACCATGCAGTAAGCCTTTTTCTCTGTAGCGTCATATAAGGTTAAATTCAAGGCCCAGAGTTTTAACGAATAAAAACTTTTTGCATTCGATAAATGTGGTGTGGGCAAACACTTTTGTAAGTCTAACATGACTACTTTAGTTTTTTCCGCAGAGTTTATTTTATCATTTTTCTTGTTACTGTAGCGGGTTTCAGCATCTTTTAAATGACAATCAATTTTCTCTTGAACAACTGCTCGTTCTTCTTCTGACTGAGTTTCTTGTAACGCCATTTTCAAACTATCGCACATATCACAAGTGTCATTAGATGGCAGTTTAAACCCTAAATTAAACTCGGTATTGAAAACATGACGATACAGCTAAGATTTAGCTGTCTCACTCTTTTCAATATTTTCTTCCTCACATTTAACTTTGTAAAGATTGTACATCTTGTCTACGTTAAGTTCGCTTAATAGGTAACTTTTTTTTGTTTTATTGCGACTGTAGTGACTGTCATAAACCGGGAAAGACCTAATGTGGCCTTGAACTTGCTCTTTCACATTTTCTGGTAACTTATTTTTTGGTATGTGTCTCCTTCGCATGTCTTGTGATGCGAAACCTCCACTTTCTGATTTTTTTAATGCGTTCCTAACAACGGTCTCAGAAATACCTAAAGTGTTTAAAAAAAAACTTTACACACCACATAATTCCTTTTATCGATCTCAAAGCTATAGCGTATTGTCTGTTTTCTCTGGTCGTTTTTAGCGGGTCTTTTACGTTTAGTTGGCGGACTTTTTACTCTAGAAAGTACGCTTGAGGTCCCAGGTCTTATTTTCATTCCAGTAATTATCGAATATTTTTACTCGTTCTAGCTCATTCAGGACATTTCTTTCTGCAGGGGCCGCAACTGGGTTTAATCCTCTTTGCACTAATAATCTTTCCCAATTTTGAAACATGTTCTTTTCCAGCCAGAGTTGCACTTTTTCTTTTCGTTACTTTCCAGTTTGTAGTGTTTCTCATGCGCTTTTTAGGTTTTTCTTGTCCTCCTTCCTGTCGATTTTCTATGTTGTTTTCCTCTTCTGTTTGATTTGTCTCATCATTATTTATCATCTCATCATTATCTGTCTCCTCATCTGAGGGAATAAAATCAGGATCTTCATCACTATAATCTCCGAAAAATGGTTCGGGTTCACTATCAATGTCGTAGTTTGTTTCATTTTCAACACTTCCCTCCTGGTTGATGGTTTGATTAAACTCATCAGCATCATTAGTTCTACAGTCTTCCATTCCTGAAAAGAAAATGGAGTCGTAAAAGTGATTGAGATAATATTTCTGAAAATTATTAGAAGCTTGGTGATAAACGGTAAATCTCCATTGCGATTTAATAAAAGGAAATAAAATACTCAGGTGGAAGGTTTATATAACATATATATATATATATATATATATATAATCATTTCCCTTTATACCCTTAGGGTGTAGGGATGCTACATCTCATTATAATTTACAGTATTTTCAGTTTACAATTCACTATTTTTACATAATACACTTTATCTCATTTAGTCCTTTATAAACTTTTTCCATTTGACTCTGTCTTCTGCCAGCCTTTTAGCCTCTGCCCACGATTTCCCCTTCTTTTTTAGGATCTTTTCAATTACTTCGTCCCACGTTTGCTTTGGCCTCCCTCTTTTCCTTTTACCTGGCATTTTGGATTCCCATATCTTCTTTGTTTGTTCTTTTCCTTCCATCCTTTGCAGGTGTCCCCACCATCCTAGTTGTCTACATTCTATAAATTCCTCTATGGACTCAGTATTCAGTTCTTGTCTTATTGCTTCATTCCTAAGTCTGTCTCTCTTGGTAACTCCCAGCACCCTCCTTAGGTACTTCATCTCTGCAGCTCTAATCTTGCTTTTCTCTCTTTCCGACAGAACCCATGATTCACACCCATAAGTGAGGATTGGCCTATATATTGCCTTAAATACCTTCATTTTTGTTTCCTTTCTTATTTCTTTTTTATTTATAAAAGCTTTACTCAGAGCGTAGTATACTTTATTCGTCGCTTCCAGTCTGTTATTTACCTCCACACCTTGGTTGTCTGTCTCTTCTATGTTTACTCCCAAATATTTAAAATTATTCACCTGTTCTATTGCTTCCCCTTCAATTCTTACTTCTACTTCTTTCCTTTCTCCGTCTATTACCATTGTTTTTGTTTTTGATTTGTTCAGCCTCATTCCATTTTCCTTTTCCATTACACTTTCAAATTTTCTTTTAAATCTTTTTCGTTGCCTGCTATTAGTGCTACGTCATCCGCGAATGCACATTCTGAGATATCGACTCTTTCCAAGTTTC
>JABXWE010000492.1:0-31756 GCA_014611495.1 Limonius californicus | reverse complement strand
ACCTCATTTGTGTAATGAGAAGTAGTTCATTATTAACCTAGGTAAATAATAATAATTCATTATTTACCTAGGTTAATAAAGATAATGAAAATTATCAAAAAATATGAAAATCACTAGCCGCTGCCTCTCGAAGCTCAGGCGGAGTACAGTTTTCCATTTCTAAATCACTGTCGCTTTGTTCGTTAAGATTCTCAGCCATATTTTAATATTTTATTGTAATACTTTTACTTAAAACCTTCCAATTATTTTAAAATAATGACGTTCATTGGAACCCATCAGTTTCAATTGTTTTATTCGTTGCCTTGATAACCGAGCCCCAGGCTACTTAATATTTCGATATGTTTGAATAATAGGGGAAATGGCTAATTTTAAAATAAAAATAAGATCTTTTGGTGTTAGTTCGGCTATTAGTAGTAAAAAAAATACTATATATACTTCGGTTGAGAAGGCAATTATTTACCTCGAAAATTATATACTTCGGCGCTACGCGCCTCAGGATATAACATTTCTCGGTAAATAATAGCTCACTTCTCAACCTAGGTATATAATATACTATTATATAGCGCGCGCATCTCGTTCTTAATATTATTTGAGTAAGCATCAATCAGTATTTATGATCAAGGTCAGTTAAATAAGCTAAACATGTCTAGTTCGGCTTTTAGAGAGAATAATGCAAGTGGAGTTTTTTGGAGTATTTTACTTGCTTTCTTTTTCTCCTATTTTTCGGGGCTTCGCCTACAGTCCGGGGCCCAGGTGCCTTGCACTACCCATCTGACCGGCCCTGAATTTGTATCACCCAAAAGCAAAAAAATCTAGTTTAAAAATAATCGATTACCAAAGTATAAATATTATTAAAAAAACACGAATGAAACAAATGTGCAAATGTTTTACAATATGTATATTTAAAGACACTGAAACTTTTAATGTGTTATGAAATACGATCAATTAAGAAGAGGTTTTACAAAGAAGATTATGAATTACATTTACTGTAATGCCAAAATTATCAGAACCTTCAGACTACATTTTAAATTTACAACGAAAAATTTGGGGCGCTAAAATGTTTTTTTTTTAATATACCCACTCATGTGGCGCCATGTGGGTATCAGATGAAGTTCAAAATGCTCAGGCCGTGAAGACATGGTGTGGTTCAATATTACTTCCGTATAAGTTCTACGAAATAGAAAAGTTCGTGGTTCGTTCGAGTCTCTAGCAACAACGTAACTTATAACAATTGTTTAAAATCCCATAGTAACGACAAAAGATTTCGTATTTATCAAAAGGAAACCTATTCGATATAACATAATTTTTAACTACAGAAAATATGATATATTTTTTTGTAGTTACTGACAAAAACGAATTCAACGTCATTCTAACAAAAAGTCACGTGGTTAATTTAAAATTCGAAAAAACCGTGGGCTCTTGAATTCCGTTGAAGGTTATCAATTTTGAAACAGTTCAGGCGCATTTACGAATACATATATCTTGCGGTACTTTTTAAAGCAAAGGTCAGGCTGTTAAATATCTCGGAAATATAGGTACTCCACTATACCTACCTATCCCATCCATTGACAATTTCATTCGTGCCAAACAAAGAAGTATTTTGACATTACAAATTGCCCAGGCGCTGTTTATTACAACATGGGAAGGAAATCGGTGTATGAGATTAAATACACTAGGCAAAGGTACTTTGACTTTTTAGTTTTTGAAATCTTTGCGCCATCTACCGTGCATACATGCAACAGCGTTTAAATCGCAAATTATTGTCGAAAAGTGTTCAACGAAAAAAGCTGTTCAAAACTGAAGGTGTTACTTAAATTAGTGCCAAAGATTTTTGCTTCTACAAGTCGTAAAGGTTAAATAAATGGCTAGCTCACTACTTTTGTGTAATGTACCCAGTTGCCGCAGAAAGTTAAACAAACAAGCTTGTGTTACCTCCTGTTCACATATATTTTGTACAGAACATATTAAAAATTTAGCTAGCAATAGAAATGAAATTAAATGTTTGGCTTGTGAAACACAACTTGACGATGATTTGGACTTTGCACAAACAAACTTAAATCCCTCGGAACGATATAAGACGGTATTTTATCTTTACCTTAATTACTGCATATATTAACTAACTCTTCTTGACATTAGCTGATCTTAAGTGGTCTGGATCCCAATCAAATAATGGAAATTGCAACCCGAGCAATTAGTTTTTTTGTTTACCAACTTAACTACGAGAACAAAAACAAGGAAAACATTTTGCGACATCGTAAAGAACAAATTGAAGAACTAAAACATTATTGCCAAACATTAACTTTCAAATATAAAGCAGACTTGCAGAAGCTTCAAAAAACAATCCAAAGTAAGATTGGATTAATTATATTGGTTGCGTTATTTATATTATTAGTATTGCAGATTTAAAGATGGAGCTAGAAGAAAACGTAAAGGAAACCCAAAAGCAACAACAATATGTAGAGCAGTGTCAAAGAGAAAATAAAAAGTTACAAGTTAGCATATTACTACTTACCGTAATTATTTGCGGACTGGTTAAAAAACCAGTTCAAGAAATTTTGATAAAGTTATTTCCTTTGATTATGATACTCTCCGTGTTTCGTATTTAGAGGAACAATAAATTAATGTTATGGTAGCATAAAAATATATATATTATGATCAAAAAGTTTACCATTCTTTAATATTTATTATAATTTTCCAATTTACAATCTAGATAGCCTAAACAAATCAATTTAAAAATGTATATAATAAAGATAAATACCATGGAGAGGCAGTAGGTCTATTTGTATTGTATATATTGAATAGCAATTATGTTCCACATTTCTCACACAGAATGATATATATATATATTAGAAGAAACATTTTATGTACTTTTCTCATCGTAAAGTTTTTACATTAATGATTAGCTATAACAGTAAGATTCAAATGATTTGCTTCTTAGCTGTCAATTGATTTGATACACCTATTTACATTTTTAACTGAAGTGCGGATCTTATTTTTCCTCAATAAATAGCTTTTTTATTCTCTTTCCAAGGATATAAAAAATGGGTTTACTTATTTCACTACAAATATTAAAAACATTAATAATAAAAACAAGATAACAATTTACAGGAAATCAACAGTTGGACAATTTCCAGCTGTTAAAATTCTATGATTTTATTGGCTTTGTTTGAAGTTTTAATTGCACATTTATCGCTGAAAACTGCTACCCTGCAATGATAAAAAAAGTAAACAATAATTCAAAACGTTTATTTAAACTTAAACTGTTATTGAACGTGTTATTATGCTATTCAAGTTAAATAAAAGCTGCAATTTCTGTTTACTTGTCCTTTTGTTGTTACCAAAACTGTGTTTCTACATATTTTAGACATAAAAAAGTAGTCTTCTGCATCCTTGAAAACAAAAAATTAAGTTTAAGATCAAATTGCCCAAAGATCAATTGAAATAAAAAAATTGTGCTGATCTCACAAAAGAAACATCTGGCAATATTGTAAAGGTATTCCTTTTAAGTACCTACTAAAAAATGTTTAACACTTTTTCCTTTGGTTTTGTTGTATTTTTACAATTAAGCAAGTTATTTAATTTCAAAGAAATTGGCCCATAATTTGTTTTCACTTTTATTTCGTAATTTTTCTAAATTCTATGGAAACTATCTACTGTATCTTACCATTTTGGAGATCTCTGTAATATAGCTGCTATATAACAGTTTGTATACTACTTACTAATAAAGAGAGAAATGTTTAACATAACTATTATAAATTGGTTTTCCCTACATTAATTGTATAGTTTGCAAGTCAAATTGTAAAGTATATTCTTACAGGCACAAGTTGAATGTTTCAAGAGGGAACTAGTTACCATACGCACATTTCCTAAAAGGGAAAACTATCCATTTATGTCTCCAAATTCTGCTAGAAGTAACAATTCAAACATGCATCTAAGATTTTCTGATCATCCAAATACGAACCATTTTTGCTTTGGCAACACAGGTAAGATTTTGATATTATAACTTGTAATTGTTATATTTCCATTAGTTGCAGCTAAATTTCCGTCACCATTTAATTCACACGAAAGACGATCACATTGACTATCTCTTCTGCTAAATATGGCAGGTAGATTGTTTTTTAGTAAATAGCACTAAAATTGGTAAGTTTGATCACTACTATGTTAATATATTCTTCAATTAAATAATAAAACCATAAATTTTCTAAAAATTGTTGATTGGGAAAATATGCTACACTGGCATCACTTTGAGTTATAGTTAAATAATAGTGTAATTGTTTTCAATGTTAAACAATTTTCATTAGTCCAGTTGTTTATTTTAAATATAATCCGTTTTAAACTTGTAGCACTACCATTAATACACTTTTGTACTATTAAACATGAATAATAAAGACCAAAGAATCCCGTCAATATTCTTTTAATTTTTAATTAATTAATTATCAATTCAAACAAGTCTGTACTCATAGATTAAAACATAACAAAATTTTCAACTGTTTTAAATAAGAGCAAGGTTTTTTTTCTGAATAACTGTTGCAATTACATTGTACAAGTTTATTTTATTGCCGTTAACACATGATACATTTAAACTGTTCTGTGCTAACAGAATTACTAAATATATTAAACACACATTTGCTTCTTTATCATGCTCCCCAAATACCTACTCGGGAAAAGTATGAAATATGTTTCATATAAATACTAAAGTAAACTTAATGAACTTTAGCATAATGTATCAAAATCTGCTATTGAATATTTAAAAATCGGAATCTAAATCTTCGCCATTTCGTTAACAATTAGGTTAGTTACAATTTCATTAATAATCTTTTTATACCACATTTACACCTACCTACATAATTATGACTGCAGATATAAAAAGATGCATAATGTTTAAATCAAAATGTAAAACCATTTTTCCATTATGTTTGTTAAAATACATTTGACAGGCTTTAACTTGGACACTACTCCTAAAAATATTTCACAATTATCTTTCCTTATACATTACATATGTAATATCTCTATATATGTAATTATTTTAAGACGGTGTAATAAAAAGTAGGTTTGTAATTAATAAAGATTACAGTATTGCAATAGCTTTCAACAAAAACACTAATACATGGACATTTCTTGCTTCCTCAAGAAATTTCTTGTAATTATAATATGAAAACAAAGTAAATCCATGGCAACTAATTTATGAAGGTGGAGGTGGTGGTGGAGCTGATAAAAGACTGCTCATATCAATTCCCGGTGGAGGGGGAGGTGCTGCACAGCTTGTTGGGGCGGGAGGCCATGCAAATTGGGCTGCCGGCCATGGAGGTGGAATGCCATTATTAGCAGTAGCACCTGGAGGCGGAGGTTGATTATTGGTACTCATCCAGGGCATTCCCATTTGTGGGGGACTAGATGCACCAGGAGGGGGGGGTGGGGGCATAATACCAGGAGGGCCTGGTTGCCAACCCATATTTGGACCAGCTGCCCATGGAGGAGGTGGCATACCGTTCATGCCAGGATGCATCATAGCATTAGGCATTGGGGGTGGCATAAGAGCACGTGGTGCCATTTGTTGTTCAAACATATTTATGCCAGTTGTCTTTTTCTGGACAGAACCATTAGTTCCAGTTCCAGGTGGTGGAGGGCCCTCTCCTAGTTCAGCCATAAGTGACATGTACTCCTCGTCTATTTTAGCTTTGTCCCCTGCTTGTGGTGGTCCGCCTTGTCCAGGTCTCTTTTGTCTACAATCTCGTGCAATATGACCAGCAGCACCGCAACTCGAACATACAATATTGTTGGTAACGTTGGGTTTATCTGGGCACTGTAAGAATAAAAATTAAAATATATCGATTCATAATTTACATAAAGGTTAAAGTATATTGTGTTCTTGATAGAAACTATACCTCTATATAAATTCCTATTTTTCACTTGACTGCACAGTGGGTAATAAAATAAATCTAATTGGACAAAATTCTGTTTGTTAATGCTAAAGAATAATATTCCTAAAATTAGCAATTCAAAGTAATATAATATGTTACACGAAGGATTTAGTTAATTGACTGTTAAAGCTAAACGTATAAATATAGAAAATTTGACGCAATTGTAAACCATTTATTGGATGTGCAGTAGTTTCTCGAATTGTATTTCAATTATACTAGATTTACGGTGCTATTTATATGATAAATTGTGAATATTGGGATGAAATATATGTATCATCCTACTTTATATAAAATTAGTACAGAATAATAACTGATGCAGAATAAATTTAATGGTGCCGTAAAATATCGCTTTATCACCCTATTACAAGGGGATATTGATAGTTAGCCTGGAAAGTTTCTAGTAAAGAAAAGTGAATATGGCTGCTATGGTTACAACTATGATGTTTTATAAATAAGTTGTCAAAGTTTGACATCCATAAGTTGAAAGGTGATCAATTTGTGAATTTTTGAAAACAGCATGTCTGAGAAAAAAATGGAATTTGAAAAAATCGAGTTTCGGTAAGTTATAAGTATTTATTTCTGAAACTGTTATCGGGCAAAGAAATTATTGCTCATATGACAGAAACCTTAGGCGATCAGTGTCCTTCATACGCCACTATTAAAAACTGGGTTGCGGAATATAAAAGAGGAAGATCAGATGTGAAAGATGAGAACCGCTCTGGAAGACCAATTTCTGTGACCACCCCGGAAAACATTGATTCTGTGCATGATATGATTTTAAATAATCGACATATTGGGATTATGAACGTGTGTCACATCATTCATCACGACTTGGGTATGAGAAAGCTTTCGGCCAAATGGATTCCAAGATGCTTGAACGTTGATCAAAGGTAGGCGCATACTATTCGCATCAGACGGAACGGACGCATCGCATTTTATTTGGCTACATCGCATACTATTTGCAAAAAGTCGAGACGGAACAGATTTTATTTTGTTGTAACGCTTACTATTTACGCAGTCCCGTTATTGCAGCCACAGTTTTCACCTAGAAACGGAATGAATTCAGAAGAAGAATTGTTCTTAATTCATTATTTTTGCAATTTCTTCCCATATATTTAGCCTTCTTTCAAAACAGAATATTGCGGATGTTTTAAATTGTACAATTCTTCATAATGTTGTATCACAGAAAGTAGGGTAGCATCATCCATTTTTGCTTTCGTTGTTACTAGCTTATTAATCTAGTGTTTTAATTACTCAGATATTCAACTGCTTATAAACTGTACCAACATTTCAGTCAAACTTGCAGTGCTTTACGTTTTGCAACTACTGACGTCATCAACACACACCGCATCTCACGGATTTGATGGTGTTTCGACAATGTGATTCCGCAATTCCGTTTACGCGATCCTTCCGATGCGGATAATATGCGATACTCAATAGTATTACATATGATAGCAAACAAAAATGCGATCCGTCCGTTCCGTGCGATGCGAATAGTATGCGCCTACCTCAAAAGCACGTTCGATTGACAACGTCAAAGGAAATCTGCCGCCATTTTGCAGAAGATTCCTCAAACTTTTTGGATCGGCTTGTTAGTACGGACGAAACTTGGATCCATCACCATGACCCAGAGACTAAAAGTCTCTGGGTCATGCTCTTTAAGCAATCCAAACGGTGGAAGCATGTTGGTTCTCCACGACCCAAAAAATTCCGTGTTCAAAAATCAGCTGGCAAGATTCTTGCTTCAGTTTTCTGGGACAAAGATGGGATAATTCTGATAGATTATTTTTAACGGGGTAGAACTATCACGGGAGCATATTATACTGAGTTGCTAATTAAATTACGTAAGAAAATTGTGAAAAAACGCAGCGGAAAACTTGCCAGAGGTGTGCTCTTTTTGCAAGACGACGCTCCTGCTCACAAGTCGTTGATTGCACTGCAAAAAATTGATGAAATTGGTTTTGAATTGGTTGACCACCCGCCCTATTCTCTGTTATTTGATCCCAAAACTCAAAAAACATTTGAAAGGCAAAAGATTTTCGACAAATGACGAAGCAATATGTCTCGTTGAGGAGTGGTTTGCAGACCAAGACAAAGATTTTTTTTAAATGGCTTAGAATTTCTTTATGAACGTTCTGCTAAATGTATAAGTCTTAAAGGAGATTATGTTGAATAAATAAAATTTTGTTTTGAAATATTGTGGCGTTTTATACGGTAGGCTAAGTACTTATCAATACCCCTCGTACATCATTAAGGAGACTTAAATGCAATGCTACCCTCAAGAGTCCTATTAGAAATTGGAAAAGATTTATACAGAAATAAAATTAAAATATTTGCTCATTGATTTTAAACAAGCATTCGACAGCGTGAATAGGAGAATACTAACTGAAGATATGAAGAGTTCAGAAATACAGCAAAATATAATAGAACTCACAAAAATAACAGTAACAGAAACAACCGCAGTAGTTAGGACTGAAACATTTGTAACTAACACAGCTGTGAAACAAGGGGATGCGCTGTTGGCAACATTATTAAATTTAACATTCGAGAACATAGAACAGCTCATAAACAAGCAGTACAAGAGATTTGAGAAGAGAAATGTTTCTTTCTGCCACACACTAGCCCAAACGATTGTAAAATCCAGTTCTCATATTACGAAGCATTTCAGGAGTAACTGTAGCAAACGCTTCTTGTATTTTCATATGCGGTTCGTTCAAAGTTCTTGTCCTGTCTTCTATGAAACCTAAAATTTTAGATTTAATATAACCCCCCAGAAAGAAATCTTGAGGAGATAAGTCTGTAGATCGTGGTACCCACAAAACTGTACCATGTATTGCAATTACACGATAGGGAAAAATGTTGTTTAAATATTCACGTACTGCCAATGTATTATAGGCAGGACAGCCATTCTGTTGATGTTTGACCATTCAGATTTCCTTCGATAAAAAAAAGGGGCAATAATATTATCTCCCAGCATGCCACTCCAAACATTTTGTTTCTGTGGGTATTGGGAACTCCAATTATATCTGCCTCGGTTGTGTCGTGACCAGCAACAAGCAATTGAAAGATTGTGCCGTCCATTTATTGGAGAGGTTGATTCGTCCATAAAAAGAAAGTTCCTTAGAAAATTTAAGTTATTATTTGATTTCTCCATTACGTCTTCACAAAATTACATTCGCCTTTATTTGATCGGCGGGGTACATTTCTTGAGTTTTTGACAATTTATAGGAATGATATCCGTTTTGCTTCAAAATTTTTAATACAGATGTATGGTGCAAATTAACTTGTTCAGCAATTGGCCTGGAAGACTGGCACAAATTCTTAATTTGTCAAGTTCCTGCTCCTCAGTTTTGGGTTGAGGCGTTTTTTTGTGGTTTTTGGGAGACAAACATCCTTTTTTCTCAAAATTCTGCACAATTCGGTGTATTGTAGCAGTGCCTGGGATGGGACTATTTGGAAAAGTAACTGCAAATAAATCTCTTGTTTGACGTACTGTATTGCCGCTGTAGATCCATTTAATAACCTGTATTTTCTCATGCAACTCATATGTATTCATTGTAACAAAAATTGATTTGACAAAAAAATAAACCGACATCGCCTTTATTTAAAAAAAAATATAACAAGGTGCATAGTGTAAACGCATGCCTGTCGTGCATATTCCTATGTTGCTAGTAGTCACCACCAACCTGTATGTAATCTAGTACACATCAAATATGCGTAATCTAGTACACATCAAATACGCACAAATGATAAAATAAATAACAAAAGTACCCTGTTTCGTGGTTTTTAGAAAAAAGTATAGCCTTAAAAATGTACATTTTCTTATAAATAGTCCTGTATAACTGAAAACAAAGACTTACAATACAGCAATGCCCTGTTAATATTTGTATTTTGCAGACCTAGCCGATAGATATCTAGTACCAATTTGGGGAAGAATTTAGATATGTATTCCAAAGAGGTCCTGATTACTAACACTGTTACCTTGCCCAATGTACAAATCTTACATTGGGAAAGAACATATTGTTCATGTCAACAAGTAACTTAATATTTTACAGGAACTTGCTCTACAATATAAAACAGATTACTATAGGTTCTTGTATAATTAACACCATGACATAAACTCTAAAAACAAAAGAGTACCTTAAACACATTTGTCTGATGTGAAACACGCTCAAACCTGTTTTTACACAATTTGGAAATGACACGGTTTAGAAAATCGCTAAATTGTACAATGACCTAGCTAAATCAGCATCACAATGATTGATAACCGAATTCTTTGTTACGGACAATGACATTTTAACATTGCTAGAAACAAGTACTAATTTTTACGAGATGCCAAAGAAAAAACCTCACAATGTGGGTACAGTCAGAGAGTGACAGCGAATAAATTATGTCATTATATAATTCATGTACTCTTATGCATGTTTAATTTTTTTTCCAACTTTTATATTCATTTTTTTACTTTTTATGTTGTTTAATTTACAGAATTTATTAAATCTGTTTTACATACCTATATTGTACCATATCTTATAATATTTTTATATAAATTAATATCTTATGATCTGTTCATCCTATTAATTGGACTTTTTTCGATGTAAGGAACCAATCTTCTAATTTTCCATATATACTGTACCATGTAAAAACAGGTTTGTGTCTATAATTTATGACCTAATTTGAACTTGATTTTCTAATCACTCATTGCTATTAAAACAATCCAAAGAAAACTTCATTATCAAATGTAATTTTACATAAATTTCGCATTACACCTTAAAAAAAAATTGCTCTAATTTTTTTTATGTCAAAATTATAGCATATTAAAACCGTTTTAAAATGCTATTATGGTTATAAATCATCACAACATATCTCTTTTTAACACGCTTACACAGTAAATACACAAAATTTTAACAAAATATCATTTACTAAATTAAAAGTGGATTTAAGAAATTCCTATATGTCGTGGACTAAAGGTTAAACGTCTACTATAATGGTCTGAGGTTCAATTTCCATACTGGAACATCAAATTTTTACCGCTGATATCCCTCGCAAGGCTATGGCAAACCAGCAAGGTTTTCTGCCTAATAAATCTTCTCCAGAGTAGAAATGTTTATATTTCCCATGGTTCAGAGTCCACTATGCTCTAAGTACCCTTTGTCTCTAGTACTCTAGCACTAAATGGGCAACATCTCTCCATCTAGTTTGGTCATATTGTGTCAGCTATGACCTTTTAAATGGTATATGAAACTGTGGTTTTCGTTTCACATCAGCTACTACAAAAATACTATCCCAATGAAAATTTGCAGTTATGCTAAACCTTACGTAGAATTAGATAGTGTTAGAATGAGATTGCTACACAACTCATAAGGGTTAGTTTTGGCAAGGGTGGTGGGTGGTTTTCATGATAACTTTTTTATTTTCAATGATTTTTAAATATTAGTCCAATACTCGAAAAGATTGAACAAGTTTAGGTAAAAAGGCGATGAAAGGGCATTTCTGTTAAAATTTAGTATAAACACGTTAATTTCTGAGTGCAATGTAATAGTAGAATAAAATCATTTACGACTCATAAGAGTATTTTTCATAGGAAGGAAGGTGGTTCAAACAAAATTTTAATTATTTATTTTTACCATATTATTGGTAGACTGAATACATTCATCGCATTACAGTTTACAGTATTGTGAAGGTATAACAACCAATTAATTAAATTAATAAAAAACTTCCAAGATCGTAAACTATTTAAAAAATAGATAGCTTTTTTAAAATCGCTATCTATTTTTAACCACCTTCCTCCCCTATGAAAACTAACCTTATGAGTCGTAAATGATTTTATTCTACCATTATATTGCACTTACAGATGAACATGTTTGTATTAAATTTTAGCAGAAACATCGCCCTGTTTATTAAATAAAAATAAAATTATTGCAACAAAATTGATTTGTGTTTCACAAGTGCACCAAAACTTTTCAATTGAAGTATCTGAAAAAACAGTTGGGTATATCGATTTGAAACAAGAGTACCTTTTTTACCTAACATTGTCCAATCTTTTCGAATATTGGACTAATATTTAGAAACAATTGAAAGTAAAAAAGGTATCACAAAACCAACCCTATACCCACCCAAAACTACCCCTTATGAGTCGTACAGCAATTTCATTTTAACACCATCTAATCCTACATAATATTTAAGTGTGCAAAGTTTCATGAAAATTGCGTTTTCGTAGTAGCTGTAGTAAAACAAAAACAACATTTAATCTAGCTCCCTTAAAAATCATTTTCGAGACTATTATGATTATAGAAGCTTTTTTTCTTATTTTGACTAATACTACCAGCTGTAGAAATTTGTTACATTATCGTTTTACACCCTGTGTAGTTGATCTGCTCCTAGAAAGGTTTGTGATTGGTAAATATTGCTTGACAGATATTAGTTATTACAATACAGAGCCTAAGAACTGCTCATTCAATTGGCGATACTTGGTATTGTGGCTTTCTTGAATAAAGTATTATTTGCAGCGATTGTTAAATTAACAGTTGCCCGGGTACACCAAATTAGCAAAAACTTGTTGTCGGCGATTTAATATACTATCTTGACGGCGGCCCTGTACATTTTTAATTGTGTCTATAAAATACTTTTTGAATGTGAAATATAAAAAAATTATATTCCAAGCTTTTAATAAAACTCGCCGTCAATGGCCTCCCACGGCTTGTCAAAAATGCAGTTTTCTTGCGTTGGCCAATCACCTAGAAGGATGAAGCAATAAACGTCAGAATTTACGCCGGCGTAATGTGGCGGCGTCCGTAAGTCGCCGCCGGATCGATTTAACTTTGTGTGTGGTCTACGTATCTTCATTAAAGTCGTCATTTTTTAATAGATTGAATTGTTTTTGTCCGTTAATTGAGGCTACGCACGTTTACATTTGTTTATGAACAAGAGAATTAATTTTGCGAGTGGTAATAACTACGTCGCCAAATTTGTCCGTCCATCGGCGCGTGACCGCAACCACACCTAACCGCGCGAAGTTCAAAAACATCAACTACACCATGAATACTACTGAAGGTGAAAGTTCGCTAAAAACGGGCAAGCATTTGGTAAAAGTGCCTCTGGGCATTAATTTAAAGGACGAGTTTGACACGTATGAAGAATTTGATAAAAAGCTCAAAGAGTTGTCAAAAAAGCATTTTGTGCATTTTTGGAAACGAGATTGTCGTACGGTTGAAGGCGCCAAAAAGAAAACCGAGAGATACATCGATCCAAAAATAAAGTACTATCAGTTAAAATATTCCTGTGTCCATGGAGGACGCATGTTTAAAAAGAAGAATGAGACTAATTTAGACTCCAAGTTAGTTAAGTGTTTTTAAATATATTAAATACTGAAACAAATGTTTGAATTTTCAGAATGGAATGTGAAGCCAATTTTTACCTCATTGCAACGCCTGATGGTAGCAAGCTTTTTGTGAAGTCTCTGAATAATTATCACAATCATGAAGTTTCAGAGGTAACATTTTGTTTTTGTTCTATTTACTGCTTGAATAATTAATTATTTAATACTTTAGAACACAAAATTATTATTCTTTTTTGAGACATTAATAATTAGTAATGCACATACTGCTTTAAAGGGGTTTAGCTATTACAGCAATGAAGTTTTTGTAGTATACAATTTTTTTTTATATATGTATACATATATACGGGGTGAATAAAAAGTAAGGAACATCGATGCTACAGCCTTAAATAATAACTTTACGTAAAAAAGTTTCTAACAAAAGTTTCCTATCAAGTTATTTGCCACAATTTGGCGTTTTTTTGGTCATTTTTTCATTGTCATATGTTTTAGCTATGACGTCATCGACATTTTTTTTAATGGCAAAATACTTTTTATGGCATGACCAGTTAGTGCTTTTTATTCTCTATACAGGCATACAGCCATGTAAAATATCATACATTTGCATAATAAAAATTTCAAGAGCAATCACGATAAACATTTATTTTTGTCACTGGCAACATTTTTCATCAGGTACACTTATTGCAAGATAAACAAAATACAATAGTAGGCAATTGTTGGAAAATGTTTAAAATTGAACAAATGCCAATCTGTAATGTCAATTCGGTGACAGTTAGCATTAATAAGTGATTAAAATTTAGTCTGTGTCCTGTGTTAAATACGAATTTCTAATCATGGTACAGTGAACAGAAACGTATCCAAATTTTGATGATGATGATCGGGTATGGTGATGAAAAGAGAACTCTCGACGATGTGTGCACTTTATTTAATACTGCACATCCAAATCGTGAATATGTTACGCGGTCCACTGTAACCACAATTAATAGAAAATTTAGAGAAACAGACCACGTCAAAGATTTGAATAAAATTGTCCGTCCAAAAATAGCAACAGACGATAAAATGTTGGACATTCTACTTACAGTTTCCGAAAATCCTCATACTTCATCGACAATTAGCCCTGGATAATAATGTTGGTCAAGGAACTGTACTGAATATTTTACATACAGAAAAATGTCATCCTTATAAGGTTAAACTTGTTCAAGAATTATCAGAAGATGATTTTGATAGGAGAATTCAGTTTTGTGAAGAAATGATGGACAGGTGCCAAAACGACCCACAGTTTGTGAATTCTATTATCTTCTCCGACGAAGCCACATTTTCTTTAAATGGAGCTGTAAATCGGCACAATTTCCGTTATTGGTCGCGACATAACCCACATTGGATGGAAGAATTACACACACAGTATCCACAAAAAGTAAAGGTGTGAGCGGGAATTATAGGAGACAGAATTCTTGGTCCTTTTTTCTTTGATGGCACATTAAATGCTGATCGGTATTTGGATTTTTTTGAGGTTTGAACTTGTTCTCGCGTTAGCTGTTTTATTTCCAAATGCAGAAAATCCGGACACGCCGAAGGATAGAATTTGGTTGCAACAAGATGATGCTCCACCTCATTATGGCATTCATGTTCGTCAATATTTAGATGGAATTGTTACAAATAGGTGGATAGGAAGAAGAGGACATATTGAGTGGCCAGCGCGATCTGCGGATCTAAACCCGCTTGACTTCTTTTTATGGGGTCATCTTAAAAGTACAGTGTATACAAACAGACCAGACTATTTGGAAAATCTAAAAATTCGTATTCGCGAGCATATACGAGCAATATCACCTGCTACAGTTCAAAATGCAGTTCGAGGATTTTTTGATCGTATTGCCCACTGTCAGACAATGAATGGCGAACAGTTTGAACATTTGCTTTCTTAAATTGATGTTAAATCTGATTTGAAACTATTTTACTAATTTGTGGACCTGCTATTGCCTGTTGTTTATCTTGCATTAAGTGTACCTGATGATAAATGTTGCCAGGGACAAAAATAAACGTTTATCGTGATTGTTCTCGAAATTTTTATTATGTAAATGTATGATATTTTTACATGGCTGTATAGAGCATAAAAAGCACTAACTGGTCGTGCCATAAAAAGTATAGGTGGCCATTCAAAAAATATCGATAATGTTGATGACGCCATTGCTAAAACATGACAATCGAAAAAAAAAATTAAAAACGCCAAATTGTAGCAAAAAACTTGATAGGAAACTTTTGTTATAAACTTTTTTTCGTTAAGTTATTATTTAAGGCTGTAGCATCGATGTTCCTTACTTTTTATTCACCATGTATATATACTGTGTGCTGACTTTGAATAAGCTCCATGAGAAAATACGTGCGTTTGTGGAATTCGCAAATTTCCCGCTCCCCAAGTTGAAAATCGTACCCAAATCAAGGTGTATGTAGAAAGGACGTTAATTTTCCAGAGATTCAATCAATTTTTTATTTTTATAATACCCAATTAAGCGCCAACTCTGAAAAACTTTGAATAAAATTATTCATGTCTTGTAGTAATATAACCAAATCCGATGCGCGATTGCCGTCAGTGTGGCGTAGTGGGGTAAGGGATTAGCTTTGTAATGCGACCTACGGGAGTTCGAATCCCCCCTTCTACTTTTTTTAAATGATTTTTTTATGCGCAATGATTCATTTTTATAGAGCGAATTATATAATTATTCTTTAAATACACAACATTACTGAACATTGTTGATAAATTACACCAAGAACGCTTGCTCAAGTGCAGAAATAATTTTATAATCGTTTGGATTACTCTTTGAATGCAGATGGTAATTCATTCGAACGTTTGATTTAATTTAAATTGTTGCTTGCTTTATAATTACATTAAGCGATTTAATTGTTATTATTAAATATGTAACGGTTAATTTAACAATTAAATAATACTGTTTTATTATTTAATTTCTTATGAAACCCCAAAGTGTGTGTACTTTGGTACAATGTGTTTTTAGAGAATAATAACACAGTTGGGTTTATAGATATAAAACGTTTTCCATAAAAAAATATAATAAAGGTGAAGAGAGGATTCAAACTCCCGAAGTTCGTTTTACAAAGCACATCCAAAACCGCATATCCATGCCGGCGGCATTCGCGCATCGGGTTTGGTATATTACTATGCCAATACTATCATTTATTTCAGAGTTGTTAAAATTTATCATTTGATTTAGTATTCTAAAAGTAAAAAGTAGATGTAATCTCTGTAAAAGTAACATCCCTACACTTTGTTTTGGAAGCGTTTTTCAATTTGGGAAGGAGAAAATTGAAGAATTCCACAAACGCCTATTATTTCCCTATGAAGCAAAAAATGCATAGTACACATATCATACTACTTTACGCACATTAAAAACGTATTTCCAGAAGAGACTAAGGGAGACACCGAAGAATGCGCAAAGACTCAAATGTAAAGCTAAATTTGGCCAATGCACAGTGGTTAGGCTAAATGTGGTTTGTATCCATACTTAATTGCTATCAAACTTTCTTTAGGTTATCTTTTTCATCTTATAGTAACTACACAAATTGAGTATAGGCCATATCCATGAACTTGAATATGCATGTTCACTGCTTTAGAGAAATGTGTTCTCTACAGTAGTTTACTGTTACTGTCCATACTCCACCACTACAGGGATAAAATTTTTAATTGGAACCCAGTGACCTAATGGCCTAGCCCGGTCAAGTATCAACATTTTTACTAATGGGAATTGGTTTTTTCTAAACCCTACCCTCACCAAGATTCGAACATGAGCCTCCCTGGGTAGAGGACAGGTGCTCTAACACACTGACTACCAGGCTTCCTTTTAGGTTATAATGCATATAAAATTTGTATTTATTAGGTGTTGTCACAGCGGTTTTAATGAGATTAAGCAATATGATTTATGTTTAATGTGAATTTTTTTATGTAAAGGGTGATTATTTATCAAACTTCTTTATTTTGACTGAAGGATATTATTTTTTTGATATAGCACAAAAACTCCACTGCACAAATTATAAACCCCGCGGATGTTAACCATTTAGAAGTAAATATTTTGTATTTCATATGTTATTAACAATTAAGAAATTGTATTGAATGTTACAAACTCTATGGTTTAACTAAAGACAAGTTTCGTTTTTCTTGGTCAACCTTTTGATCATAGTTAGGATTAGGCTTCCCAATGTATGAGTTTTTTCTACATTCCAGGAATTATTGTTAATATATTTATGGTTGTATTATGATTAGTCCTTGCGATTTTGTAACCTATTCCAAAGGTTCATATTCAACGTTTATCATATAATTGTATTGTAGTTACAGATTGTGAAATTCCAAATTTTTATCGTTTGTTTGTATGTAACTACAAATTGAAAAACACTAAAAATAGTAGCATTGCCAGTACTTTTACTTTCTACACTTGTGCAATGTCTTCATTTTAATCAAACCTGAACTTGACAATTAGTCAGCACAGTGTATATGCAACAATATGATAACTTGTCTGATAAAATAGTTTGGTAGCTACTTTGGTAGAAATACAGGTTAAATTCTCAATAATATTGAAAATATTAAACCAAATATTTGGTCTACTGGCAATGTTTAACAAAGTTACCAATAAATTTAAGAATCAAACAAATTACCAAATTACAATTTGCTTAGACAAGATAACCCAGCAACAGTTTATGCAGAAGAATAGGTCATTTGAACTAATTTAGTAATTTATAGACTGATTTTACCATATATACATATATAGCCACATTGACCATCAGAGAACCACTCTAAATAGAAGTTTATGTATAATCTCTCCTCCATTCATTTAATAATTTCAGTGGATATTATGATAAACGTAACCACACAAATATCTCATAGTAGACACTTGATACTCTATAAATCAAAGGAATCAGGGGAAAAGCACACATCATTAAGGTACATTTTATGATTTAGACAACCTACCTGAAATACTTCATGGAGGAAAGAGTTAAAAGAGGAAGACCGCGAAAGAAATCCAAACAAATTAAGCAGGAAATTGAAGAATATACTTCTGGCTGTAAGTATATTTTCAACTTACAATGCTCAAAAATGTTTTAACAATGTAATATTTAGACATCTATGGAAAGTTTGAATCTGATACAGAAGATGGCAACATGCACCTTGATTATCCTATTACTGTGAATGTTCCACAGTATGAATCATCACCTGATCAGAATGCATTGTTGCAATATGAATCAAATTCATGCAACCAAGATGCAAATATTTCGCATAACACAAAAGAAGATGATATTGATCAGTTTCTAAAATACCTTGGTTCTGAGATGAGACAAATAAAAAATAGGAAAGTAATTAAAGCACTGAAACGAAGATTCATTTCAATGGTTCAGCAGGCCCAGGATGATGAAGAGTCATCGTGAATCGAAAATCAGCAACCAGATTATTGTTAACTTTATGACACAAATAGGGCTCATATGTTTGAAAGCACAGTAAATAAAGAAATGTGATTTTGGATATTAATATTTAAAAACAATACAAGCTAGTTTACAAAAATAGACCAATGCTGTAGTTTCTTTAATTTTTGTTTCAGCTCTACTAAACCACTATATATTATTAAAAGCGACTCTTTTCTAGAGTCTGATGTTAACTAATTTTTTAGAACTTTAGAAGTCCAATTTTATAGTGATGACATCACAAGCTTTATTTTTAAATTTATTAGGACTTTAAGGTTGAGATATTTTTAAGACATATGAAACCTTTTTCAGATATTAAATTTTCAACACAAATATTACGGCTACATAAACAAAAATTAAGGCAGAAATTTAAAAAAAAATCAGAAATATTTAGACAAGGAAAATTCCGAGATTAATGTTGAAATAAATTTTAATAATACAATAAGTAACCTTCCCAAGTTTCTGTAGCCATAAATACCACTAACTCATTGAAGCTATACATTGTATTGTTTTATTACAGATAAACCAAAGATGAATTTGTAAAATGCTATTGAACTATTAAATCAACTAGATATTCAATTGCTAGCAATTGTTATACTTCACACTGTTTTAATTTCATGGCTTACAGTGGGAATAGTTGTTTTTTGCAAGACTACAGCCTTGGATCCATTTTATAGCACACATAGAACAGTTTTAAATAACGAATTAACATAGTTAACCCAAAATCACGTGTAACACTAGTTATATATAAATTTTAAATGTGTGTACTTTATATATAGCTGTAAATGAAGTTATTTATTTTGTAATTTTCTATGTATCTTTAGATAAAACTTCAAATAAAGTAGTTTCAAGTGTAATTAGTAGCAATTATATGCACCTGCTCATGAACTTACCAGCCAAGATTTATGATCAGTCGCACCACAGTTGTTGCACCTCATGCCTTCATTTTCTCGTAAAGTACCATTCAGTTGTGCCAACTCTCGCAACTGCATTCGTCTTAGATCATTTTGGCTCTCTGGTACTTCCACACCTTGACGAATTACTTCCTTTATCTAAATACAAACATGAACACTTATAATCAGAAACAATTGAAACACACATTATACTCTCACCTTTTCAACAGCTTTCTTAACATTTTCAGGATTGGTAGCTGTAATGTATGCATGCAGAGGTTCATCTTCTCCTGGTAAGGGTTGACCGTCCTTTCGCCCTACTTTACCTTCCTTTACACTACCCTTTCCACGAATAATAATCTTTGCACCAGTTTCCTTTTCCATAGCTTAAAAGAAAAAAAGAGAAGTCAATAACCGGGGCACATCTAATGGTAACAAATGCTCACTTTTTAGGGTGTTTCCTCTGGGTCCAATTAACAACCCTACAAAGTTTATTTCAGGATGTTCCTCTTGTGGAATCATTACTTTATCACTTACACGTATTACAGGTGGTCTGCAAACACATACAGCAAATTAGTCAAGTAACAAACAAAATGAAGATTAATTTGGTTAAATGGCAATGTATGGGAATTGTATTGCTTAACAATACCAAAGCATTATATGAAAAAAAAAAAACACTTACTTATAATCAACAGGAGGTTTAAATTCTGGATTAATATTTTGCATTCTAATAACCAAGGCATGACGTTCTTCCTCGAGTCTTCGCCGTGTTCTAAACTCTCTGGTATTTAACCGTTTACCATCACTGCTATAGATTGGCTCTGGAGAGGGTGATCTGCACAAATAGAAAAGAGACCCATAAAAATCTAACGATGTAGTTCCTATGCTTCATCACGGATCTCTGCTATTCTATATTAAAACTATAAAATTAAAAATTGGAAAGCATTGAAACGGTGATGTAGCAATAGGATTTTTTTATCTTATTATAACTATCTATAGATAAAAAGGATCAATTTTTCTAACTTTTTGTGCAGGACAACTATATTCGCCAAAATTTTTAGTTATCAATTTATCTTTTGAAGAATACACTGTCCATTTCTGTGAATAATGAAAATGAATTTTTAATCCTAAGCTAAGGAAGAAAATTTTATTATTATGCTGTTAGATGCTGCAATAAAAATGTCAATTAATTCGCTCTTTCTGGCTGAAATAACAGCTTTGAATCTGAAACTGATACTTTTCATTAGCAAGGTGTGATGAAATTAACTACCAAATCCAATTCCTAAATATACAGTTTGTGATAATATTAACAGTAAAACAGTATGTTCGTGACTAACAATGATGTTACAACATCTAGAATACTTAATACCACCCCAGCGTGAGAATTAAAAAATGTTTAAAGCAGAGATACTGAATAAAGCAATAAAGGTGTAAAAACAAGCTCCTAAATTTTTTATCATCATAAAATGAAAACATTCATTGCTGAGAGCTCTTATTTATTACTGAAACAAATGTTTTCTTGTTTTGAAATGATAAAAAAATTAACTAGCAATTTTAATATTTCTTACTGTCTAAAAACTTTACAAATTTTTACAGCAGAAAATGTTAAATGACCAAAGCCACACCAAAATGATGCCACAATCACACCGACAATGTATGATTTGTTGATAGTATGTTTAGGAATTGGTTCTGATGGGTTTAAAATTTAAAAAAACTGAATTTATGTACGGCAATTATCAAGAAGTTATTCACATTAGGGAACACTTCGTTTTATACATTATTCCTCTTTTTTTATTTAATAAATATTAAAACCAAAGTGAACAACCTCTTAATTTCATATTCAAAGGATAAATAATTATGGTTTCTTAGTTCAAAAAAGTTTAGACAGTAGCATCACTGACGTTGAATGAATAATCAATTGTATACAAAATATTATGTTCTTTATTTACTCAATACCAGAATTTAAATTTTATGTGTATAATTATTCAACCTTTTATATAAGAAACGAATTTTTCAATTAAAACCCATCCTAATTAACCCTAATGCTAAAGGTCCTAAATAAAAAATTAAAATGCTTGTGACTGTTTTATCGATGCCAAACCACTGGTGGTGCTCAGCTTGTTGGCATTCAAAAAAGGTAGGTAACACTGCACCTTTCTTCTGGATTGGCTGGAATCCCTAGGTCACCGGAACGGAGCTTACGACTCACTTCCTCTATCTGGAGTTGAACTGTAATGAAACGGGTTAGGCGAGGGCAAACGCCCAAGTGTTAGAAATCACATCTTAAGAACCATACAAATAATATATTCTATGCTCATATGAAATTAAAAACTGAAAGGAATTTCTGATTAGACCATCACTTACTAATATATCTCCAAATAAATTCTATTATCATACGTGTAGGTGTTACTTGAGCTAAAACAAACCGACTAAATACCAAAACTGATTTAATTTTTAATGGATGGTATAAAAGCACTCTAATAATTAAAAAACAAAACATTAAAATAGTACTGAATGGGATTAAACTAAAAACATCAATTTTTATCATTAATACATTCTTTAGATTTTTCAATTGTAATCTGTAAAAAATAATGCCATTATGTCAATTACAAATGCTAAGCTAAAGGGAAAAAATGTAAACTACGGTGCTACACCATCTATTTCTGTAGATTTAGAATTTTTTTTATATTCATAACAGCAAACTGACATTGCAATATTATTGTGCATCCTTTTGCAGTACTGTACTATTCAACATCCTTGTGCTCCTGAAACTGCTCAATTTTTTAAAGAAGTATATATTATCAAATATTTGGTCCAATACTTACGAAACTTTTATAACTGAACTGGAAAAGTTCTAATTAATGGAAAGGACTACAAATAACCCTCGTGTCTATAAATATTTATAAAACACATGTTTCTGGCCACATTAGTAATACTCACCTAAATACATGCTTATAGCACCTACGAAATAAAAAAATTCAACATGGAAATAAACGCACAACATACTTATTATTGCTGTCTGATAAGTCCTATAAGAACCCTGCCTGACTAACAATATAAACTAACACACACAAAACTAAAGAAGCGATAAAATCTCCACTTACGTAAATATGCTTCCTCCTGTTCTTTGCTCAGGTTGCACGGCAATATGGTTGGCATACCCGGAATAAAAATTTTCTCGTGTTCACCACCTGCCCAACGAGACCTCCTTCGTCTTTTCCTCTCCTCTTCTGCACTGAGCTCTGTAAATGTTTACATTTAACTTAGTAGGGGGTATGCAAATCGAAATTTACCTTGTGAACCTGTGCTGTCATTTGTAGATTCTCCATTCTTTTGGGCCACCAACGCCGCATAATTTCTAGTTGCTGCAATCGTGGCCAAAGTTTCTGCCAACAATTTGTTGCCATCAGGTTCGGCAGCTTTTTCAGGAGTTCTTTCTCTAGGTCTGCTTCTACTCCTACTTCGTTTATCCCTATCTCTCCTATCACGATCTCGATCTCTATCGCGATGTCTGTCCCTGTCTCTACTACGTCTCCTTCGGTCGCGATCTCTATCACGGTCCCTATCTCGTCCCCTATCACGATCCCTATCCCTGCTTCTGTCTCTGTGACGAGAAGAACCCATCTTAGCTTTAACTTTTTAAAAAGAATCACTATTTCATGCAACGCACAAGCACCGATATGTGCGTAAACTAAATGACAAAAATGGCTACGTGTTACGTTGCGCCTGCGCAGCAGTTCCTACGCAGTATTTCTATTTCCTTTTCCGGTTTAATGCATGGTCCACAATTAATAGAAGCCGAATTGTAGATAGGGTGGATGAATTGGATTTAGAGTTTAGTTTAGTGCTTATAAAAAAGTACTTGGAGAAATCAATCCACAAAACGTTTAATTTTCCTGTGGAAATATCTGCTTTGGTAGTATAACGCAACACAATGGTGGCTGTGTATGGGGAAAATAGCCCGTCTTACTTTCAAGTTAAATTTGGTCTTAAGCAATTCAAATGGGGCAGGGAGTCCATTCTGGATGACCCAAAGTGCGCAAGACCTCTTGAAGCACAAACACAGGATGCCATAAAGATAGTTGAAGATTTGCTGTTGCCTGATCGCCGTGACAGTTTCAGTTGTTGCAAGAGAAGCAGGTATATAAGAAACATCTGTTTTTAAAATCCTTCAAGAAGATTTGAGAATGAGCAAGTTGTAAGTACGGTGGATACCCAGGCTGCTCACTCCTGAACAAAAATTGGGTAGGCGACTAATTTGCCAGGATAATTGGGCGACTTTATCCCAAGATGAGATGAGATGATTAAAATTGTAACTGGGGATGAGACCTGGGTACACCACTGGGACCCACCGACATGCAATGGCTTCATAAGGGCTTTCCACCGCCCAAGAATGCGAAGACAGAATTCTCAGCGGGAAAAGTGATGGCGACAGTTTTCTGGGATAGGTACTGAAGGGCTTTTATGGGTTTATACAAAATATTTGTAAATTTGGTTGCCTGTCTATAATCAGTAGTAATCCCACGAGTGTATTAAATATTATCGAATATAAATTTACTCGATTTTGACAAACGAAATTGTGTTCCTTGTAAACGCCACGATCGCGTAGCGGGAGTAGGGCTAGCTTTTTTTGACATTCACACTATCCCCCCCCCCGAACCGCTTTCGCATTACTTCAGGAGGGTGCGGGCGTCCCTTATATACTAACCATTCATGCAACATGCACCCTAAACTTAACTAGGTGAAATACCATCTCCTCGCCGGGATGTGACCCCGCGGCCGATTTAGCCGCATTTCACTGTGACCTCAACTGATTGTTGCGCTTCTCCGCACTGCCCCGTCGATGTCCCTTGAGTGGGGCTTATTGTTTATTTAATAACTCATGTACAATTTTTTCATTGCGTAACTAGGAATATATTTGACAGTTCTCATGTCTAATTTTGAATTGTCCACTAGAAAAGCGGAGCACCAAGTCGATAATCCTGGCTTTTCGATTATACAGAGAGGTCATTAACACCAATAAAAAAAAACTTTATTTAAATTGTATTCTAAAACCACTCGATGATATTAGCCAGTAGCGGCTTGTACTAAAGGGCACAAGGGCACGTGCCCATCCAACCACCAAGATAAACACAGAAAGAAATTCGCATGTAATTCAGTACATTATTTTAATTTCATTATTTTAACGATGGTATCAAATTTTCCTTCCGCACCACAAGCGCGGCTAACAGCCTCAAAACTATTTTCCGGGGAACACTCTGATTTGTACATATGTAGACGTGATTCGGTTGCCTATCGGTAGTAGTAGTTTATTTCGTTTAATCATACATATACATGATTATTGAATAACTGGGTAATATCAAAAATCGGTTGTCTTCGCTATACGCGATATACCAGGCGAATGGGGCACCGAGCAGATTGTTCCCCATTTAAAGTCAACGTTTGAATTTGCATTTTGGAGCACTGTTTTCGCGCAATCGCGCGTTTGAATTCAAAGACGAAAGTGACGTTTTTTCAATGATGGAAGTTAATTGTGTGCAAAAAGATAGACTGAACGCATTGGCGGTCCTATCAATAGAAAAGAAGTTCGTCCAGTCTATCCCGGATTTTGACAACAAAGTCATAGACGTCTTTTCCAGCATGAAAAATAGGAGAATGGATTTTATGTACAAAAAATAGGTAAGTTTTTTCCTGTGCCCACCCTCTTTCTTAACTCACGAGCCGCCACTGATATTAGCTACAGAATTTTTGCCATTTTATAATAGGTATGTGGTTTGTAGGGGTTAAATGAGTTTCTTTCCAACAATTGCGTATTTTTCTTTGAATGAAATAGGTAATCATATATTATACAACTAAACGATCGAAAATTATTGATTATACTAGATGTATTGCCATATAGGCAATACGTCGAGATTCGATAATTTTCAATTGTCGAGTTGTATACAGACTAAGTATTTCATGAACAAACCGGTTTACTGTTTTGTATCATTTCATCAATTAATTCAAACCGAAAAATCTCGAAACGATCCATTTTGCAAATAATAAAGATAACAACAGAAATAATAAACTGTTTTTATTGATCTATCAATTTTTTAATTCATAACAATGTAATTTTAATATTGTTTTTCATGCTTATTACGATTTTTATTCAAAGGCTACTTAGGTAATTTTAATAATTCGATTATACAGAGGTTCATATAGTCGATGTCGTCGTGGTTACTCAAATAACTTCTATAATATGTTGTACCTAAGGAAAAAACACATATTCTTATTGGTCACCTTCGAAAAATGACAGGTGAATGTTATACTCGCTGATATTTCCCAATTGGTTACAGGAAAATAAGACGTTTATGTATTGCGCGAAATAAATGTGAACGCGCCATTAGTAGCATTTGTCAACTCCATTTTGTCGAAACAGTTGTTTACGTGCTAGAAATTTTGCAAATCGTGAACGGTTTGTACTTATAAAGGTAAAATTTTACTAAAACTGATTGCAATCGTACTTTTTCGTATTCAGAACAGATCAGTAAATTTCTAAGATACTTTAAGCTTTTTTGGTGCCCTGTAAATTTACCCGGCATTGTCTTATATAGTGTTGTGTGCTCCCTAGAGAAGAACGAAAATGTCAGGCGCCGGAGACCAAGACGATGACTGTATCGTGAAGTTAAGGGGTTTGCCGTGGTCTGCAACTACAGACGATGTTATTAAATTTTTTAAAGACTGCACTATAAAAAGTGGTAAATCGGGTGTACACATGACAACTTCTAGAGAGGGAAGACCGAGTGGAGAAGCCTTTGTTGAGTTCCAGAGTTCTGAAGATGTACATCGCGCTATTAAAAGAGACCGAGATCATATGGGAAATAGATATATTGAAGGTTCGTCGAACTGTGCTTGTCTTATTGTTTTTCTTAAAAAATGTGAGGTGGAAAACTTAAATTGATTTCCATTTAAAAGTTCTTTGGTCTTTGTAGCAGCTAGTCCTGGATCAGAGATCCGAATTAGTTTATTTTGCGGGCTGAATGAGAACATTAATTTTTGACCAACTGCTGAACAGCAGTCTTGTGGGAATGTATCATGGTGACGATGATATATAGGGTTGCTCAAATTGAGAAGTATACCGTTGGGATTTTTGTAACAGTAGGAGATACAAGTTTGATATATTTTTAATTATAGATTGCCTTTTGTTTCATAGAAAACAGGTTTGTTTCATCAAAGCACACCAGATTAAAGAGGGTTTCATTAAATATTTTCTAAGTTTATGAAAATAAGTACAGCAACCCTCTACATCTTTGAAATTAGAAAACATGAGCTTCTTGATGCTAACTTTTGATGGGTTACATTAAAGAAAATGTAACTTGATACTGTAGTTCAAAAAATCTAAAGCACAAGTGATTTATAGAGCCCACAATTCTTTATAAACGTTTTTTAAAATTTGAATTATATGGAACAAAAAATTACATGTTTAAAAATTGTCCAATTTCAGTTTTTCAATTATAATATGTAATGGGTGTTTATTTTAGAAAAACAAAAGCATCATTATACTGTTTAATTTTTCAGTAAAAAAAAAACAGTTTTTGGCCTGCCATTTCCTTATGGCTGTTATAAATTGTGAGATCTGCAGGGGTTGCCCCACATTTAGCAGTTTTAAATTAATGCAAATATATTTATATTTTTCAGTTTTCAAAGTAAATAGAGCTGAAATGGATTGGGTTATAAAGAGGTGTGCTCCCATGAATGGTTCCCATGAAGACGGGTGTGTCCGTTTAAGAGGACTTCCTTTTGGTTGTTCTAAGGAAGAAATAGCACAATTTTTCACAGGTATGAATGCTATTTTTTTGTGTTGTACAGTGCTAACAGTATCAATTCATTTTGAATTTGGTATTAGTGATATTTATAAGAACACCTGTGTTACTGCCGCTTTTGTTGCATAGGTGATTGAAACCGAATTTAAATGAAATAGAAGTTTTATTACATATTTTATCGCTGCTATGCAATTGCGCTTGCTGTTCTTCAATTGTAGCACATAAGTTACTTGCTGAATCTGCTTTCAGTCATTGAACTTTCGTCAGTAAAGTAATTATTTTTAAAAATTTCCTTGATTTGTTGATAATAAAATATGTATTAGAATTTCAATAATTATTATTTTTAGTAGTTTGAAATGGCCAGGTTTGTTTTAATAGTATCAACTTGAACAGGTTTAAACAGATTTCAAATAAACAAAGGTAGAAGGTAATTATTTGTTGTACTTTCTTACCATTCTAGAAGCAATACTAATACTTAAAAGAACACATTTACCTAAAAAGGTAGGTATTAAAACCAGTTGGATGTATGTAATTTTTTTGATAATACGTACTTATTTTGAGCTGCAGTAAACAGATCTATTAAGCAATATGTATTGGGTAATCAATTTTAAACTAGCAAATATGTTAATATTTTGTTGGTTCTTATAAATATGACTGTACTTATTGCATTTTGTATTGATGTATTTGTTTATTAATTGTCCTAGTGCGTTATAATATGCTGTTTTGAGTTAAAGGGCTGATTGGGTTGTTTGGGTAGGGTTGGAGATAGTGCCCAACGGAATAACCCTTCTGACTGACTGCTCGGGGAGAAGTTCTGGGGAGGCTTACGTTCAATTTGTTAACAAAGAAGTGGCAGAGAAAGCTCTGCTGAAACACCGGGAAAAGATAGGACACAGGTGGGGTCCGGGAGGGTGGGTCACCTCCTTATTTGCTTCCCTGTTCTATTTTTATCAACTCTTATTATGTTCTATAGTCATAAATTAATATTTTCCATTTTATACGTACTAACTTGATTTTGTATTTGACTTCTTTGTGCCTTTGTAAAAGGATGTAATGAGAGTTGTATGGTGGTAAGTTATTTAGGGAATACTTAAAAATAATTTAAGTTTTTTTCACACAACAATATTGAAGAAACCTTTTGTACAATAGTTTAAAATTCTAGTTTTGGTAAACTTGAGTGTCAAGAGGAATTTTGTTTTGTATAAAATCCCTAAACTTAGCAGTTTATGTAACATGTATTTTTAAAATTTACAGTTTTAGTTGGCGGTAAAAAATGTAGGGTCTCTTAGTAATATTTTTTCATAAATATCGTAGAACATGTAATCTTCCTGATTTAAAAATGGTACTATTAATTCATTAGAGTAATTGATCCATGTATGCTGAACAAAGAGGTAATTTTTTCTCCAGAATCTTTTTACTACTATGTTACTGTGAGATATCTAGCTGTACATCAGCTGTTATACCAACCAGTATTTAAAAGCTTAATAGCTTACATATAATATAATAATCAATGTCCTAAAAAAGCTACAAGGGATGACCCTCGTTTAGTTATGATAATACAATACAATTGTTAAAAATCCCAAAACAATCAATTGAAATCCATGTATTATCATAAAACTGTTCCTCGAAGACAGTTTTATAAAGCTCATTCCTCTGCTTGGGCAGAACTTCATTTTTTAAATTAGTGAGGCAACACAAATTAGCAGGAATATTTATAGTGAACTGTAGTGCTAATTAAGTAATCTAATCTGGCCCTTTCATAATGTTTGCATTGGACTATCAGAATATTAAATTTGTTTCCCTATCTTTATTTTTTGTATTATGTTCCACTAGTTATTTTTTTTTATCTGTGTTGGTAAAATAGCTGCAAACTACTATCAATAATATCGATAATAGTGTAAAAGTGATAAAAGTGTTTCTCGCATTCATGTCATGAACATTGTCATTGTTAAAACGCCTTACAGTATGTATTGCATCAGACTAGAAATCCTTTTGATTAGGTTCTAAGAATTTCTATCTAATGATGTTGTAAGGCCTACTAGTAGTCATACTGTTCCCGCTCACCATGTAAACAAACTTTTGTATGCCTCAGTTAACCATAGAGGATTTTATTTGAAAAAATTCTTGAATGGGCTATTTATAAATGTGGAAAGTGTAAGTTATGTTTATGTTTGGAACTTGACTCAAAAATGACACCTTGGGTACCTTGTAGTCATTACAGCCTGTCTAAATTGTAAATGTTTTGAAATGCATGTTATAAAAGTATTTACTAATTTTATTTATATGGGTTTATAGAATATCAACTAGATAGTTTATTTTATGTACTGAAGGTTTCTATCAGACAATAAATTTTGCTAAAGATGTTAAAATATTTCGATCATTTTCGAAATGGTATTAAAAGTTTATTCAATCTTAAAAAGTTTACAATAAGGAATTACTTGTTGGGGTCTGTTAATAATTATCTAAAATTTAAGAGATTATAATGAAAATATTTTGTATTAATGTTATGTACATTTTGTTTTTGTTTAACTATAACAGACTATTACCAATTTCATTATTTCAAATTAAGTTTTATACATTTTTAAAAACTATACTTAATTAAAAAGACTTAGAAAGATTGATGTATGACAATTTGACTGTCAACAGGTACATAGAAATATTCCGGAGTAGCTTGTCGGAAGTGCATGGCGTATTAGGAATTGGCAACAGGCGTATGGGAGGTGGAAACTCTGGTTCTGGAATGGGTTATAATTCACGTCCAAGTCCGTATGACCGTGGCGATAGATATGGAAATATGAACAGATTCCAACCTCGTGGTTCCCGCAGTTTCAAAGGTGCTTTTGTTAATAATAGCATGTCAGGTAATTTGTATTTCTTTTTATTTTTTGTTGTTTTTTATGGTATTTGTAATGTGTGTGTTCAATTCTTTGCTGCTGCATTATAACAGAAAATTGTAATGTAATTTCACAGATAGAAAATTTTCTGACTTTGGTGGGTTTGATAATCATCCTAGTCCTTGGGCAAACAATTCGAACCACAATGGAGATATGGGAGGTAATCACAGTCCTTATGGAGGGAGTGGCTGGGGAAGCCCCAGTGATCATCACAGAGGTAGCAGTGGAATCCATTGTGTTCATATGCGAGGATTGCCTTTCAAGGCAAATCAAATGGATATCGCTGATGTAATTTTATTTTTCTACATTCATTTTGGTACTAATAATATCATTTGTATATTTAGTTCTTTAGGCCCATTATACCGGTGGCCATTCGCCTTCTTCAAGACAATTCAGGTCGAGCCTCGGGAGAAGCAGATGTAGAATTTGCAACACATGAAGATGCAATGAGAGCTATGAGCAAGGACAAAGGTCACATGCAGCACCGCTACATTGAACTATTTCTTAATTCTTCGCCTAATGGTGGGAGTGGAGGTAGCATGGGAGGTATGGGTGGTGGCGGCGGAGGAGGTGGAGGTAATAATGGAGGTGGGTACCTCAATTATGGTGGCTATGGCGGACCAGGTAGGAGAAGATTCTAAATAGCCTAAACTTAACATATGCATATTTTTTTGTTAGCTTCCTTCCAAATATTAATTGGAAAACTTCTAAAGCAAAGTAATTTTTGTTATAAAATTTTACTTATACAAGTTTTGGATTAATTGTGTCTCTGTAATTGATTAACGATAATAAGATTTCCCTCTAGTAAATTATTTAATTTGGATTATAGAACTTTATGAAGTTTTTTTATCTATGTTTGGTGAAGGCGTAAACGGTTTCAACATTTTTTGTTTGCCATAAGCATTTATAGTAAGACCATTGTATCTTCAAAACCACCAGAAGTATAATTGTGTATTAAAGTCTAATAAAATTCGGAATAGTTTAAAATTGATAATTTTTGTCGTGTTGACAATTAACAGTCGAGCATAATACAGTTTTGTCGTTAACTCTATTTATAAATACAATTCAAATAATAATAAAATTCCACATAACCTGGTACTGCTCAAATTATTTTAAATAAGTACAACTTCATTTCTGACTGTGATTGGTTTTAGTTGAGTGATGCGCAGTGTTAAGGTAGACACGATGGTCCTTCTATATAGTATGTAATTTTAATTACGTAATTATTATAAAATTTGGCACAGTGTCTTGTTGTAATTTTTTATATAATATAATGTTAACTAATTGCAACTTTTTTTATACTAATTAAAACTCCAAGTGAAGTTTCAATTGCAAGTTGAATGTTACAGCATTAAGCATAGAAATTGTTCATGTATTCAGGAATTCTCTTGTTAAAAGTGTAGTGTACAGAGGGTTTCACACAATTGAGTTTATCCTATGTTTAGTTTTATAA
>JABXWE010000491.1:0-83094 GCA_014611495.1 Limonius californicus | reverse complement strand
TAATTTCCAGGGACTTAGAAAATTTTACCTCGGTAGCAATGGCGATCGGTACTAGTTAGACCGCGCGACGTATATAGTAGAGAATGAAGTATGCCTGGTTGCATATTAAAAGGAAATTAAGGGGCACCGCAGATATTTGGCGGGACTTCTTACAAGCCTTGTAAGTCTATTCGTTACGAGGCAAGGTTTTAGGATAGTACTTGAACAACCGTTTTGAGGAAAATATCTCTACTGTTGAATAAAGATGATATGAACAGTTTCCAGTATGGGAAAGTCCAGGGAGGCAGTCGCGTCCACTTATTCGTTTGTGAGAAAAGGATTATGATGCAGGTTTAATAAAAAAAAAAGACTTTCTCCCTTTTCATTCATAACTGCCCCCGATGTTTATCAATATTTAAAAATATCTTTCCCTGGAACCGAAACCGTTAAGGCAGTATTTTGAATTAAAATTTTGTAGTGAGAAAGAATTTACCTCTATAAAATGTCAAATGATTTAATTTTAGACAAAAATAATGTTTGTTTTTAAGTAAAATTATTCCAAAACTACAGTTCACTGTATTTGAAATTCTTACCTTTGGTGGGAAAGTGGGCTCAGTATAATCAGCAGAGTATCGATAAACATCTTGTCCTGGAACATTAACGGGTCCAGCTAGAGGAACACCAATTCTTGTTATGACCGATTCACTACCTGTTTCTGATTCTGCTCCCGGTACATAATCATCACAGTGCACGTTGCTGTGGGATGATCCAGTCCGCAGATCTAATTTTAGGTCAGAAATGTTAGAACTGCGATCAGATTCCTTGCACTGTTTCTCTATCGTGTTTGCATCAGCTATAAAAAAAAAATTAGGAATGATTTCAAACAAACTATCCAAGACTTACTTTCTGGGGGTGTCTTCTTGTTACTTTGTCTGTGCCACAGGAAGATGATTAAAATGGCGATAACCAGCACTATAACGGCCACAACAAATCCAATGATGAAGATCAGCATGGGAAAGTTTTCTACAAAAGCAACTTCACAAGTTAATTAACATATTTAAATTGGAAAATGCTTCAAAATGTATTGCAACTTACTTTGTGGCATGAGGTTGATTTCCACCACGTCCGACCCGTATGGGTTGGTCACACTACAGTTGTACATCCCAAAATGTCGTTCTTGAGATTCGCGGATGATCAAAGTGGACTTGATGCCTTCAGGTAAAGGATCTTCAAGGATGGAATAATCCTGATCGTGCAAATCGACTTCTCGGCCATTAAACGTCCACACAACTCTTTCTGGTGCTGGAATTGAATATGCAGTACACTCAACACGCACATTATCGCCCTCAATTCCAAACTGAGTACGATGACTAATTATTGAAGGCGGACCTGCAACAAGAATATTCATTTAATCAGAGTTGGCAAGCAGCTAGCTACGTTTAACAAGCTTTTTACAGTAGCAGTTTATTGTAGCCAACTACCTACTGTTTTTTACGTTATTAAAGAAGTGTGCTATTGTAACTAATTACTTGTTTGTAGCTTTCTAAAGTAGTGCTCTGCTGTAGTTAGCTACGGATTTTCTAGTTTTCTAAAGTAGTGCTTTACTACAACTACCTATGCTTTCTTAGTTTTTTTAAAGTAATGCTTCACTCAGCTGTGTCTTGTTTTTTAAGTAGCGGGTTATTGCTGGCTACCATTATGTAGCTTTTTAATAGCACGCTACTGTAGCTAGCTCCTTTTTCAGTAGTACTGTTCTGTAGCAAAATACTATATTTGTAGCTTTATGAAGTAGCACGTACTGTAGTTAACTACGTGTTTTGTAGATGTTTAAAGTAGCGCGCTCTCTTAAGTACCTTTTCATCAGCTTATTCAAGTATCGCGCTAGAGTAGCTAGGAAGTTTTTCTGTAGTCTTTTTAAGTAGCGCGCTACTGTAGCTAGTTCCTTTTTCAGTAGTACTGTGCTGTAGCAAAATACTATATTTGTAGTTTTATGAAGTAGCACGTACTGTAGTTAACTACGTGTTTCGTAGGTGTTTAAAGTAGCGCGCTGTCTTAGGTACCTTTTTATCAGCTTATTCAGGTATCGCGCTAGTGTAGCTAGGAAGTTTTTCTGTAGTCTTTTTAAGTAGCGCGGTACTGTAGCTAGTTCTTTTTTCAGCAGTACTGTGCTCTAGCAAAATACTATATTTGTAGCTTTATAAAGTAGCACGTACTGTAGTTAACTACGTGTTTTGTAGATGTTTAAAGTAGCGCGCTCTCTTAAGTACCTTTTTATCAGCTTATTCAAGTATCGCGCTAGTGTAGCTAGAAAGTTTTTCTTTAATATTTTTAAGTAGCGCGTTACTGTAGCTTCTTGGTTGTAACTTTTTAAAATAGTGCCCTACCGTAGCTAGCTACGGTAATGCGTTGCTATAGCTACTTACGGTTTTACTGTTTTTCAAAGTAGTGCTATATTGTAGCCATTTCTTTTTTTTTAAATAGCGCGTTAATCTTGTTGGCTACGTTTTATGTAGCATTTTTAGATAACGAGCTAATGCAGATTAATACATTTTTTTTAAGGTAGCGCGCTACTGTCAGCAGTTCCATATTTCTGTAGCGCGTTACTGTAACTGCTTGTTTATTCGCAACAAAAAGGAGCTTGTAACGTTAGCAATCTACAAATGTGTTGTAACTATAGCTTATCGCAGCCAGGTAAGTTTTCTATAGCCGTCTAAACTAATACGCTATTGTAGCAGGCTACTATTTTTGTAGCATTTTAGTTACTTTTCTTGTAATCTGTCTGTATAGCGCGTTATTATGGCCACTTACTTGTTGCGTATGAAAATAGTGCGTTACTGTAGCTATATACAGTATTTTAATTTGTTAAAGTAGTGTTTTACTGCATCTATTTCTTGTATTTTTTTAAGAAGCGCGTTATCAATGCGAGCTACGTTTTATGTAGCTGATTTGGATAGTGCGCTACCGCAGTTACATACTTTTTAGACGTATAAAATAGCGCTCCACTGTAGATAGTTCCTTTTTTCAACAGTATTTTTACGTAACGCGCTACAGTAGCTATCTGATTTATTTTTGTAACAAAAAGCAACTTGTGCCGGTACAGAAAAATTGTAACTATAATAGCGCGTTGAACCTTAGTTTTTTCTAGTTTGCTAAAGTACTGCGCTACTGTAGCTGGTTACTATTTTTGTGGCTTTTTAAAGTAGCGTGTTGCTGTAGTTAACCAGTTGTGTCGTAGCTTTTTAAACTAACGCGCTACTGTAAGTTTTTTAAAATTAGCTTATTAAACTGTAGCTAGTTACTTTTTCTGTCGTCTGTCTATGAAGCACGCTACTGTAACTATCTATGTATGTGTAGCTTTTAAAAGTAGTGCGCTACCATAGCTCGCTACTGTTTGCTAGACTTTTAAAGTGGTGAATTACTACAGCTACTAACGGTTTTTTAGTTTCTTAAACTGGTGCTTTACTGCAACTATTGCTTGGTTTTATAAACTTTTAAAATGCCGTGTTAGTGTAGCTAGTTTTTTTTCTCTGTGGTAGTTTCACGCATCGCGCTACTGTAGCTACCTAATTTTGTTTTGTAACGGTAGTAGTCAGTAACTCCAGTGTGTTGTAGCTAGCTAAGCTTTCTCTAGCTATCTAAAATAATGCGTTGCTGTAGGTATATTCCTTAAGCTTTTTAAAGCAGAGTGCTACTGTAGGTACTTTTATATTAGCTTAATACTGCGCTACGGTAGCTATGAAGTTTTTTCTATAATCTTTCTATATAGCGCAGTATTGCAGATCTGCACTTGTTTGTAGCTTTTTAAAGTGGTGTGCTACCGTAACTAGCTACCGTTTCGCTAGCTTTGTAAAGCAGTGCTTTACTATAGCTAACTGCGGTTGCGCTGTCTAACTAAAGTTTTAGTTACGCGTTTCAAAATTTTCTCTACAGCTACGACGCGCAACTTTTAAAGTTGGACGCTGTTGTACCTATTTAGCTACTTGTAGTTCACTATTGAAGCTAGGAACTTTTTTGTAGCATTGTAAATTAGCACACCTTTTAACTACCTTTTAGAAGCTTTGTAATAGCCCGCTATTATATATACGTACTATCTGCTTGGTAGCTATTTAAAGCAGTGTGACGATGCAGAAATGGCAGCATATATACTATAAAAAATAATTTAGGGCAAAGGTAAAGGCTCATTTGATTTGTATGAAAAGTAGGAATACATAGATGAAATAGCCACTGTTAGTACTGATAGTGTACTTGTTAAAAATAGTTTTCAGAAAAACTGCATGTAATCAGTTTAATCTAAAAAAAATATGTTACCTTTTAAGTAAATTGCAGCTTCAGCTCCGATTTCAGGAAAACCAGGAACTTGAGCTTTGCAGTAGTAACGGCCCTGAGTGTCTGTGTCAACGCGCAGAGTGAGGTTAGGGCTTGTGCTGACGATTCTGGAAGAGTCTTCGTGAACCCATGTGATGTCGGGGAAAGGATTTCCATCGACATCGCAAGCTAATGTAACACTGCCACCTAAATCGGCTTGGATTGATTTAGGTTTCGTTCGAAATTGCGGCCCATCTATCAAAAAAATGTTGACAAATTAGTTAAGCAATCATAATTAAGCTGGCTTCATTGTAACTCATCAATCTCTATTGTCTCCAAAATTCAATAATGAGCTGAATATCTCTGTATTATATCCATACCATTTTACCCAGGGACTGGCCAGTGATTTGTTTAGATAGTCCGCTTTATGATATCACTAAATTCGGGGTAACACGATCCATAAATATACCAAACCCTAACAAATATCAGAAATATTGGAGTACCATAACATTAGGTGAAGGTTATTCATTGTTTAACTGCCAGCTTTAAGTTAAAGTTGTGTTTCAACAGCATGCTTTTTAAAAGATAGACAATATCTTGAAAAATTAAAATTCGCATAGAAATTATTTTTTGCAAATGTATTTTAGATTCATCCTCACAGTTATTTCAGCTGTTGGAATGCAGTTTTTACCCCCTCGAAAAGTGGAAATATTTGTAAATGATACCTTTCACCCTGCGGTGAAAAGTTTATTGGCCCATAAGTTTTAATAACCATTGCCCATCATCTTTAAAGTTAAGCTATAAAAATCTTATATACTCACAGCTGATATCAAGGGTCTCACTCTCTTCACTTTTTCCGACAGGATTGTGAACTTCACATTTGACTATGGCATCGTGATACTTCCTTGTCACATTGTGCAATATTAGTTGTGTCGTGAAGTCTCCTACAATGACTTCATCGTTCAGAAACCAACGATAGGTAACATCCGATGGGTTCGCATCCGCGTTGCAACCCAATCTAACTTCTGCCCCTTCCGGAATGCGACCATTTGGAGCAGCCCCGGAGAGAATGGAGACCGTAACTTTAGGGGCATATTTCACCTGCAATAAAGTTTAATATTACCATAATGGTAAACAGATCGTTAATGGTCGTTTTCTACCTCCAGCTTTAGTTTGGCCGACTGATGAGTTCTCTCGGCTGTGTTCTGGGCTTGACACGTGAAGGTGGTGTTGTGGTGCTCCTTCCTGGGCGTGAGTTTGAGGATCGACTTGGCCGTGAAGCGTCTACCGTCGGGCAGCTCGTCCACGATATATTCGATTCCGTTGCTTAGCACAGTTCCATGCCCATCAATCCATGTGATTTCAGCTGCGGGTTTGCCTCCGTAGCTTATGCATTCTAGTTCTATCTCTCGGTCTTCTGTGGTGACCAAGTAGTCGCCTTGTACGATTTTCGGGGGATCTGGCGGCACCAGAACCGTGACTGTCGCGAAGTGGCTTCGAATGCCTGGTTGGCCTTGAGGGCCTGGAGATACTTGACATTGGTAGCGGGCGTCGTCGTCCAGCATCACAGGGTAGATATCCAACGAGAAATCTCCTGGAAGCAAATGAAGTTGTTTTGATAAAAGCGAGACAATGCATAAGTAGAAGGAGTAACAGGGAATGATGTCTGCGACATTTGAAACAGTCGGATGGGAGTTCTAATTGGAGTGTTCCAGTCTTTCCTAAATCAGAACGTGTCTGCCCATTCATGTGGAAATGAGCTGATGTCTAAAAGTAGACAGTATCACGATGCAGAAGTAAAGTAGGGGCGCAGCGGCGGAGTTCTGATTAACATTATTCAGAGGGTCTAATATCGTTGTCTTTTTCAGCAATTTGAAGGGAAGACCTTTTCCCTTAAAACGAGGTAAGCGTTATTAACCTTTAGAAATCCCAGAAGAACAAAACGCTTTCACAGGACCGTAATAAAGCCTCTCTTTTTATGAACTCGTTACGTGCTCTACTGTAGGTGTGCCAATCACTTTGGTTTTATGGACACACTCAAACGCGCCGTTTCTTCCTTCCTGGTATAAATAATATTGTCATCGAATTTTTATGAACTAATAAATGTTTTAGATGCGAGCGCGTTATTGATATTATTTCTACAGCGCCATTTGTGAAATTAGTTTTGTTCTACACACCGCCGAGCGTATAGAGTTACGTTTCCCGGACTTGACCTTTTCGGTTAAGGGAATGAGAAATACAAGGGAAAAATTAACAGTAACACAATTAAGTCAGGTGAAATTAGGCGCCATCCATCGTCTTCAAATTTACTCGAGTGCGAGGAGTTATACACTACACGAAACGGGATATCCTCGCAATATTTCTTTTTCGAAGGTCTCTCGGATTTCAAACAATATATAAAGTTCTGCGCGCATTACAAAACCCCAAAGCTAATCTTGAAACTTTGTAACTAGATAGTAGTAACCGCGAATTCATCGTACTTTCAGATACCATTTAAATATGAAACGCCTGATATAAAACAGCATTAGCTCCCGAGGGGGCGAAAGTTTCAGCTCCGGTTTCAAATTGCAACGAAGGGATAGCAGAGCTTGCTCTATTCGCGCTAAAATTGACGCCCTGCTACCAATTACCTGCTTATTTGGAGTTCTGTAACGAAACTTTAGCCTGTTAATACTAACTTTTCTGTTATTTCACCTCGTTAAAACATGAAAACAGAACGCTCAAGTTTGAGAATAAGTTTGCTTTTGAATATGATCTCGAAAAGAATAAAAAGGCGACTCCTCAAGGTGAATTTATCAGGGTATTTTCGGCGGATTTGAAGGGTTAAGGTTCTTTCCTAGTTGCTTGGAAGGCCATTAGAAGGTTTGTTTAAAGATAATTATGGGCTTTTAAGAACTCCCAGTAATGGATTAGTCAATGGCTATCACAGAAAGGTTCGATTTTCAAACATCAAACGTAATGAAACTGTATAGAAACTTGAAAATAAAGACCCTTACAAAAGAAAACTTCCTAAATATTAGTAAAATTGGTTAAAATATTTACACACCTTGACAGTTTTAAGTTTCAATCCAGTAAAAGCTTAGTAGCAAAAAATTAAAAAATCAAAGTGTATGATATTTGTAATATGAAGTTTTAAATCGAACAATTTTGCATATTAATATAAGCACATTATAGTTTTTTTTTTATTATTTTAAATTGGGCGTTCTACACTTTAACATGTTTTACATTCATAAACTAGTTAGTGTAATAATAAAACACAATTAAAGTAAAATAATTAACGTTATTCAAATATTATGGTGTACTCATTTTAAATTGGGCATTTGACGAAGGTTATAGAAAGCAACCGCAAACGTTGTCTAAATAACTTGTTTTAATAAATAACAGACCTAAAATTAAACAAACACAGATACAGGTTTCATCAAAATAAAAGTACTGGTTTATTTATTTTGTTATTATTTATTACATAACAATTAGCAAATACACATTTCAAGTGTGTTTTACAACTCCCAAAATGTTTGCTTTCAGTAGAAATCTCTGTGATTTTAGTTGAGGTCTGTTTTATCAACAGATATATTTGACTTCTCTTACAATCCGGTTTGAGTGCAAAGTTATTTTGCTTTTGATGAAAATAATGTTTATTTTTGCAAAAAACTGTTTAATTGTTATAGAAAGTTGTTTAGACTTCAGTAGAAAACCGTTTAATTTTTGTATTAGACTGTGATTTTCATAGAAAACTGTGATTTTGATAGAAAAGTGTGATTTTGATAGAAAACTGTGATTTTGATTAAAAAAACTGTTTAATTTTCGTGGAAACTATTTAAATTTCGTTAGAAAACTGTGACTGTGCTAGAATGTTGTTTAATGTTGGTAGAAATCTGTGATCGTGGTGAAAAGTTGTAGAATTTTAGCAAAATACTGTTTAATTTCGGTAAAAATACTTTTGTTAGAAAACTACGATTATTATAGAACTAAGCTTAATTTTGTTAGAAAACCGTTTAATTTGGTAAAATAACTGTTTAAGTTTGGTAGATAACTGTGATTGTGGTAAAATCTGTAAAACTTTAATTTTAATAGAAAACTATTGAAATTAGTTAAAAAAAACTTTATAATGATAGTAAAAAAACGTAGTTTAATTTCCGTAAAAACACTTTTATTAGAAAACTGGGATTATTGTAGAACGCTGTTTAATTTCGACAGAAAGCTGTTTACATTTTGGTAGAAAACTGGTTAATTTTGGTAAAAACGCCTTAGTTATGTTAGAAAACTGCGACAGGAAACTGCTCCGTTTTGGTAGATATTTAATTTGGTAGAAACCTGTATAATGTGGTAGAAAACTGTTTAATTTTGGAATAAATCTATCTAATTTTTATATAAATCTGTTTAATTTTGATATAAACCTGCATAATCTTGGTAAATAACTGTTAAGTTTCGTAGAAAACTGTTTGATTTTGGTAGAAAACCTTGATTTAGGTAGAAATCTGTGACTGTAGCATAATGCTGTTTAATTTTGGTAGAAAATCGTTTCATTTTGGTAAAAAACTGTTTACGTTTGGTAGAGAACTGTGATTGTGGTAAAATCTGTAAAACTTTAGTAGAAAACTTTAATTTTGGTAGAAAACTATTCAATTCCGTTAAAAAAACTGTATAATGATAGTAAAAAAACGTAGTTTAATTTTCGTAAAAACACTTTTATTAGAAAACTGGAATTATTGTCGAACGCTGTTTAATTTCGACAGAAAGTTGATTAAATTTTGGTAGAAAGCTGGTTAATTTTGGTAAAAACGCCTTAGTTATATTAGAAAACTGCGGTAGGAAGCTGCTCCGTTTTGGTAGCTATTTAATTTGGTAGAAACCTGTATAATGTGGTAGAAAACTGTTTAATTTTGGAATAAATCTATCTAATTTTTATATAAATCTGTTTAATTTTGATATAAAGCTGCATAATCTTGGTAAATAACTGTTAAGTTTCGTAGAAAACTGTTTGATTCTGGTAGAAAACCTTGATTTAGGTAGAAATCTGTGATTGTGGCAGAAAGCTGTTTAATTGTGGTAAAAACGTTTTAATTTTGTTAGACTACTGTGGTAGAACACTTTCATTTTGTTGGAAAACTGTAACTGTAGCATAATGCTGTTTAATTTTGGTTGAAAATAGATTAATTTTGATAAAAAACTGTTTACGTTTGGTAGGGAACTGTGATTGTGGTAAAATCTGTAAAACTTTAGTAGAAAACTTTAATTTTAGTAGAAAACTATTGAAATTAGTTAAAAAAAACTGTATAATGATAGTAAAAAAACGTAGTTCAATTTCCGTGAAAACACTTTTATTAGAAACTGCGATTATTGTAGAACGCTGTTTAATTTCGACAGAAAGCTGTTTAAATTTTGCTAGAAAGCTGATTTATTTTGGTAAAAACGCCTTAGTTATGTTAGAAAACTGCGGTAGGAAGCTGCTCAGTTTTGGTAGCTATTTAATTTGGTAGAAACCTGTATAATGTGGTAGAAAACGGTTTAATTTTGGAATAAATCTGCCTAATTTTTATATAAACCTGTCCAATTTCGATATAAAGCTATATAATCTTGGCAAATAACTATTAAGTTTGGTAGAAAACTGTTTGAGTTTGGTAAAAAAGTTTGATTTGGGTAGAAAACTGTGATTGTGGCAGAAAGCTGTTTAATTTGGGTACAAACGCCTTAATTTTGTTAGACTACTGTAGCAGAACACTTTCATTTTGTTGCAAAACTGTGACTGTAGCATAAAGCTGTTTAATTTTGGTAGAAAACTGTTTAATTTTGCAGAAAGTTGTTTAATTTAGGTAGAAATCTGTCTAATTTTACTATACATAAATTTAATTTTGGTAAAAAGTTGTTTAATATTAGTAAATAATTGTTAAATTTCGTAGAAAACTGTTTAATTTGGTAAAAACCTGTTTAATTAGGTAGAAAATTGTTTAATTTCGATAGAAAGCTGTATAAACTTGGTAAATAACTGTTTAGTTTGGTAAAAACTGTTTGATTTTGGTAGAAAACTGTTTAATTTCGGTAGAAAATCATTAAATGTTGATAGAACTCTACATGTGGTAGAAATCGGTTTAATTTTGATAAAAATTGCTTAATTTGGCCAAAAATCTGCGATAGAATGGTGCATAATTTTAATAGAAAATCACTTTAATTTCTATACAAATGTGTTTGATTGCCTTGGAAATGTTTGTTGTAATATTATTAATTCTAATGTTTTTCTAAAAATGATTTGATTAGGGTTTGCTTCCCTGCAGCAGATCTGTTTAGTTTGAGTAAAAAATAATTTGTGTAAGTTTGTTTGATTCTGGGGTAAACTCGTTTATTGAATGTGTTTGTGCTCAATACTAAGCGAGACTAGTACATTCGTTACCATACTGCGGTGATAATAATTTTTTAAAATTTTATATTATCCTTGCATTTATAAAACCAAAGCAATGGAAGCTAACAGAAGGTTTTGCCCAATAAAACCGTTTTAAATTTCGCCGTACGGCCTTTTCAAACGTAGAATGTAGCAACACATAAGCGCGCGGCTGTTTGGTAAATCAGGAGTGGGATATTATCGATTCGCTAATTAATCCTATAAAATCAAGTAGCTTCACTCCAGACGCCGACAGAGCTAAATGCAAGTGCAAACGCAGACAAAAGGAATCACAAGTGTCTATCGTCTTGTTGTCAAAGATGCCCTTTGCACATGTGACCCGCTGCCATCTCGAGCATCTTCAAGTTCCGTGTTACCCCTCGGCAGCGGAATGTCTCATCTTCGTCGCTCCGCTAATGGATGCGAATCGGTAACGAAGATGGCTGTATGAATCATGTTCTTGCATGAGAGTGTTTGCTAAGCACCCTCCATCAGCTAGTGCAAGCGAAGGCTTGTACGAAGCCGGGGAAGGACAGAATACGAAATAGCAACCCACCAGAAACACTTTGACATGTGTGTGCGGGGCAGACTGAATAATGTAAATTCCAGCTCGATAACAATCCAAGAAAATTTCGAGCGTTATTGTTGCGTATAATTAATTTTGCACAAAGAACAAGTCGAGTTCTGCCGCATTAGCGTTATGTTAATTGCTAATCCCACTCCTGAATAGCATCGCAAGTTGCCGTACATAAAGAAGCTACAGCAAGTCGAAACTTTCGAACTGCAGCACAGTATCGGACAACTTTAAAGGAGCTTATGTTCGAAGTGCACAGCAGAGTGAAGAGTAGACATGCATACACCCTAAGAACAACAGAAATCATGCTGCTACTGAAAGCTGCTCTCCGAACACGACGTAAATGCATCAAGGCGTATTAGTTTTATGCACTTCTCTCCAGTGTGAAGCGACAAAAAGCCAAAAAAATCGACGCGAACTAACTTCAGACGCAGTTCCCCGGATTCTAAGAAACTAGGCGGAATGAAGGTGTTAAACGAGTGTGTGTATTTAAGAAATTAGTTAAAACAGGTCTAATTGGAGCTTGAAGTTGTACTTCTTAATATTTGCTGAACGAGTTAGTGAACACGTGCTGTTCGTTCCTTTGTGCCTCTTGTTATATTTATTTTACGAGCCCCAGAAATACTTGTAGTGAGGTAGAAGGTAGGTGTTTCGAAACTCAAAGTCAAGAGCGGAAATTTACATGGACCCTGGGTCGTTATCCGGAATTATGACAAGCCTAAGTAGAACGGAAAACAGGAAGCTCACTCACTGCGTGCTGATACAAATAATTTCGACAAGCACCGCCTGAAGAAACCTCCGGCAAATATTGACTCGTGAGAGAAGCATTTTTATCATCGAGATCCAATTTAAACTATGGATTTAGTTATTAAACTTGAAAATTGCACTAGACGCGATTTAATTTCGCGTTTTGGTTTTCTTTTCGGCACAATTCGAACGAGCTCGCGAGAAACAGCAGAGGAAGAAGGGGGATCCACCGCGCCGATTTTTCCAATTTACTTATCACCTAATAAGATCATCAAGTCGGAGCGGTCTCGGAAGAACAGCCAATCATTTGGCGTTCCCATGACCTAAAGTCTACAATATTATTATTTTTTACGACATAATTGGCTTAGATGTGCTCTATCGGCGGTTATCTTGGCTCTGCAGGTCCCAAAGTGGCAGTACGGGCTTGTTACGTTATGGGTTATGTTGCAAGCCTTACTAGGAGTCCTAGCTTATGTATGACCCGGACACTCAACTAATATCTCCCCAGACATTGGTGTTAGTTTGTCCCTTGACGCGGACGTAAGATATGAGGCCAGGATATCAGGTTATACCGCCATGATCTATGGATTCTGTTAATCTGCGGCAGTATGACGCAACTTGCGACTTGTTTCAAGGGCTTATTGTTAGGCCGGGTCGGTTTTATATGGAAACTTTAACGAAAGCGACCTCTGCTAACTATTCTGCTGGAACTGGGGAAACTTTGCTGACGAGGCGCCTCCACCATTTTTTCTGCACGCCCCGCACTGCTTTTACTTTGGGCGTATCAACAGTTTTCAAAAATAATACGATCTTCATGCCCATTTAATGCGATTTCCAAGTAGAAGCTAATTTTGGAAACTCTGAATTTATAAAACTAAAAGGTGTATTTGGTTTTATTTGCAAGAGAAGCTTATTTTTCTAGAAACTTTGATCTACTTGATTTTAATTCGTAAGAAGCATTTTCAACGTTCTGATATTTGTGTTCCTTTAAATATTTACTATTGCCATGACACTTGCAATGAACTAATCGTGAGTATATTCTAATTTCATTTACTTTAAATCTTTATAAACATCAATATATGTATTTAAGTTGAAGTATTGTAAATACAACAGAAATATTTTTTGCCATGGTAGTTCATACACTAGAATTCTCAAAGTTACTTACAACAGAAACTTATTATTTCAGAAATGTAAAGTATTTAGACTTTTACGACTTTAGAAAAGAATGCTACAAAATTTGTGTCTTGTTCATTTAACTGTTCATTGCCGTCATTATAGATACAAGGAAACTTTATGACTATAATAACGACATTTCTTTATGTCATTTATAAAATACGCATAATTTTGTTTTCATAAAATTTTACTGATTAATTACTTCTACAATTTTTCACATGAGCCAAATACTGATTATATTTTTGGTTTTTGAAAACCGAATCTTCTAGAAATATCCCCAATTTGTGTTTTTTTTAAACGATATTCCTATATTTTCTAAGCCAGCCTTCACAATTTAAGCTCTTGTGTAAAATAAAAAAGGCGCCATTTGACTGATAATATAAAATAGCATCCGTTACATTTCGCATTTTACAGTTCAATATCAATCTCCGTTTATCTGCATTGCTGAGCGCGCAAAGCCGGACGTAATTTTTTAAAAACGTCTCGTAATAATTACAGTCATAAAATATGGAAGGCAGTCATAAAAACCTACTCTTATTATATCAATTTTTGTTATGTTCCCTTTTTACAGACGTACTCGCTGGGGAAATATTTTAATGTATTTGAAGTCCTGAATGATGTATGCTAGTCTAGATTACTGTTATCTCTGAAAACACATCATGAATGTTTTAAAAGGGGTGGAAACACAATACAATTATTTTCTACCGTATAGTTTTCATAGAGAGATACGTCAATTACAATTTGCAATCAAATACGCGACCGTAGACAAACAAAGAGCGGCATTTATTAATAAATAACATAAAATAAATAGAGGCAACCTTTCTGCAAGCGAACCATTCGCGTAAAGGAACCTATGATGAAATACACTGAAACGGCAAAGAGAAAAAGAAATTGCAAGCAGCAACAGCATTGCAGCACGCGCAGCCTGTGAGCCGCTTTTTTAATTTATAATATATTTTCCCGACATGAAAAATGTTCAGGATGGAGCACACGAAATCTTACTTGTGTTCGTAAAGTTATATCCGGATGACATGATATGTAACAAAGAGCGATGATGTGGTAGCGAAAACTTAAATTGCACTTCTGGAGTTTCATTTCCAAAATATGGTATTTATTAAGTGAAAGGTAAGCAGAAAATCCGGGCAAGAAAAATAAATTTCCTCCGAGCGGAAATCGGACAAGCAACGTGGATGTTTTTGCACAGCAAGAAAAGCGTCGCTGTTTTCCTTCGCACAATTTATGGCAAAACATTATATTGGTCAACCTAAACCCAAATAACTTCCGGGTGTTGCCGATCAGAGTAGGCCTAACTTAGAGCTTAGAGGACTTCGCGGGGGCTTATAAAAATGGCGTTTTAGATGGCTCTAGGACGAAATTGCTCCAATACGAGCACGTTATGGGGGAGAAGTGCCCGTTTCAGTACGAACCGCATGCTTGAATTTACTTTTAAGGGCACGCTTGCACGAAACTTTACGGAACAAACCCTTAAATATTTTAGAAAAAGCCGTAAAGGCTTAAAAAATAAACGTAGATGATCCAACACAAACGAAACACTATCCTAACTTTCTTTCTCCCAGAAACAATTCTACTCTTTACCAACCTTTTTAAAATCTAACCTAAAATGAATGGATGAAAAACAAACAGATCCGACACCTATTTATTTTATTTGCAATGTATTATTTTTCATTCATAAAGTATGTTGTTAGATCTGTTTGTTTCTATCGTAAAACTAAGCCATTTTTATATATGTTTTAACTCACCCTCTTCGTCGCTTCCAACCATGCTGTACCGATCGAAGCCGCTCAGATTGCGGTGTGTTCCCAATCCAAAATCGTCCTTGGTCCATTGCAGAACGCCGACTTTATCGATGACTCTGCAAGGTAGAGTAACCCTCGAATTCACCACGGCGGTTTGGTCTTGGGGCTCCATCGCGAACTTTTGCTCTCTAACTGTGGCCGCCACCGTTGCGAGGAAGCTCCCTAACCGAAGAAGTAGCAGCAGGAATTTGTGGCTTGACATCGTCATACGATTGTCTCACTTCTATTCTGCAAACAAAAAGTCTTCGTTTTAGATATATTATTATTTATGTATCTTTATTATTATAAAAGTGTACTATATCAAATGTATGAAGATTGCTTTATAAAATAAAGTTTGATTCATTAAAACCATCTACTAAAAGATAGCTCGGACTACGAATAAGCTAGTTTAAATTATGAAAACGCTAGCTTAGCTTATAACGAAGCTAGCTTAGATTACAAAAATCTAGCTTTGATTATGGACAAAACTAGCTTGGATTATAAAGAAGCTTGCTTGGATTATGAAAAAGCTTACTTGGATTATACAGCAGCAACGAAAGGTAAGCTACGATTATGAAAAAGCCAATTTAGATAAACCATAATTGTAAAGAAGATCACTTAAATACTTAAATTACGAAGAAACTAACTAGCTATGAATATAAAGAAGTAGAGTAGGATCATAAAGAAGTTAGATTAGGGTATAAAAAAGTTTGCTTGTATTATAAAGCAACTACCTGCGATTAAGCTGGGGTAAGCTAGAATTATGAAGAATCCAATCTAGAGTAACCAGGATTATGAAGAATTTACCTTAAATTATGAAGAAACTAGCTACGATTATGAAACTAGCTGGGTTTATGAAAAACTAAGCTATAATCATAAATAAGTTGCCTCAGATTATGAAAAACTAAGCTTGTTATAAAACAGGTAGTTTGAATTATGAAGAAGTTAGCTAAGATTATTTCGAACAGCTGTATCCGCCGTTAAAATTGCCACGATGGTGGCCAAAATTCGTACCGGAGAACGCAGATGAAGAAAAAGAAGCTTATGTTGTTAAGAAGCTAGCTTAGATTACAAAAACGCTAGCTTTGATTATGGAAAAAACCTAGCTTGAATTATGAAGAAGCTTGCTTGGATTATGAAAAGGCTTACTTGGATTACAAAGCAGCAACAAAAGCTAAGCTAGGATTATGAAAAAGCCAATTCAGATAAACCAGAATTATGCTGAAACTAACTGGGGTTATGAAGAAACTAGCTAGGATTATATAGCAGTGAGGTAGGATTCAAGAAGAAGTTAGCTTAAGGTATGAAAAAGCTTGCTTGGATTATGAAGCAGCTGTCTGGGATTAAGAAGAGGTAGAATTATGAAGAAACTAATCTAGATTAACCAGGATTATGAAGAAGTTAGCTTAATTGATGAAAAAACTAGTTAGGATTATGAAACTAGCTGGGTTTTCGATAAAATAAACTAGAATCATTAAGCCGTTGGCTTTGATAATGAAAAACTAAGCTTGAGTTATGAAACAGCTAGTTTGAATTATGATGAATTTGGCGAAGATTATGAAGAAGCGAGCTTAAGTTATAAAGAAGTAGCTCGGATTATGAAAAGTTAACTAGGATTTACAAAAACATTAGCTTGGATTGTGAAAATGTTAGCTTGCATTATGGAAACGTTAGCTGGGCTTATGAAGAAGACAGCTTGGCTTATGAAGAAGCTAACATGGACTATGAAGAAGCTAGCTTGGATTATGAAGACACTGCTTTAGATTACGAAGAAGCCAGCTGCGCTGATAAATAAATTTCGTATTGCAAGCGCCATTACCATCAGGTGTACTAGTTGTACCACTGCAATCAAACTGATTTATTTTTAACTCAGTTTTGAATATAATAAAGCCACTCTTTGTTTTAAATCCACTTAGTAGTGCTGTTTAACGCAGGGTTTGCCACAAAAGGCTATTTTTATATTATAATGGGTGCAGATTTATTTACACAAACAATTAGTTTCTAATCTCGAAGCTAATTTAGTCCATAGTAATTTACTGCCTTTACTAGAAAGCGAGTTTATTTCGCTACGAAGTTAGCCGTGGAGATTGTTATATTGTGAAAACTGTTTTATCGTTAGAAACGGTTTCGTGAAACAAGATTTGTTTATATTAAGTTAACTTTATCTGATATCGGGGTTCAACGTAATTGCGTCTGCTATAAACTAGGCATTATTATGCGAATCTAGTAATAACTACATATTAATTGCCTGTACCATCTGTGATCTATGAAGTTGCACTGCTTGCTGAGCATTCTTTAAAACCATATTCGTTTAACTCGAAATGCAAATTATATATAAACCTGAATAATTTCTGATTTCTTTAAAGGAAATGCTGATAAGTACTTGCAGAAATTTATAGTTAGTTTAATCTATGAATCACTATAATGAGCAGCAATTTACGGCTGTTTCACAGTGCTGCAGAAAACGTTTGCACTGTAGTCGACGGTGAAAACAGAGAGGGATAAAGTTTATTAATAAATGCGAGCCGCAGTCGCTTTCATTTATCCGCGATAAAATATTTAAGCAAATTTGCAATACAAATAGGAAGCAAAGCTCCAGGAAGCGAAATAGCAATTTTACATACATCGGAAAACTAAACATTAGGAGTAGAACAACGGTGTGAGCGTATCGAGATTTACAAAACGACTGCCACATTCGATTTACATACAGTTGCACATACGTATTACCTTCCAAATAGTTTGCTGCTACCGCTGACATTTGATTTACCTATATCTCCATAATTCAACCTCAACGTCGTAACTAACTAAATAATGCTGATCTCGGATTTCGTGCGAACGCGGTTCTTTATTAAAACGGATACGGCGAGTCATCGAGTTTAACACGACAATGCAGTTCCGTTTTTATATTTCATCAAGAGGGAAAATGTCACAGTCATAAAAAAATGTGGGAAAAGGTGCGGGGCAGATTGATTTCGGGACTGACGTGTTTGCTCGACGTCCGAACAGGGTAATTTCGGAAAATTAGTCTTCAGTTAAACAAGCAGTTTTCGTGCGTTTAAAACGCAGTAGCCTGACTATTATTAATCTTTACGAGCTGACACAGTTTTCGCAGATTATCGACCGTTGTTAGCGCGAGGAAATTTTAGAAGTGACTCGTAAATAAATTAACTAATTAGCAATTAGGGCCGAGGTGCCCGTTAAGCCGATATTCCAGTTCTTCGTCTTCAGATAACTCAAACACTATCTTAATTGGGCTTGAGAGATATGTTAGAACTGAATTTCCAACTTCCAAGCAATTTATTTCTTGTGTCAAAGTGGTTTTATTTTATTCGGCTGGGATTTGGTTCTTGGTACTTAATTTGAATCCGTTCCGCCGGCTATTTTATGTATTTTTTATTAACGAACGCAGACAAAGACGGCACAATGAGATCTGATTTAATTAATTCTAGCGCTTTTTAATAATGCCAGACTGCAGAAGGAGCAGGTTGATTTTTAATGAAGACGAAGGATCTGTATGCACTCCAAAATCCCCTGCGATTTCCCCATCGTCAGAGCCTTTCTTGATTAAGGCCTCTCGTAACGTTTTTACCGCGGTCTTTTACAGTTAATTAACTGTGATGATCGCTAAAACTGATCTAGTCAGCATAATATGCAAATTGCAATCGCGAGTGTTAAATAAATTGTGGACTTTGTTTGCTTCTTTTTGACGCCCCACAAACGCATTATTACGATTAGTTAATAATGACTTTGCTAGAAACACACAAGGGGATTACGACTTCGGAGTTCAAACGAAATTAATCATGTTTTAATGCAGACATTACATATAAAACGTTACGTCAATGAACATGCTCTTTAAATTAAACATACGCTGCTGTCATTAAGATAAAATTGAACTTTCCCAGCAATATTTCAAACGTGTTTTTATTCGAAACATTTTCGTTATCAAAGTAATCATTATTGATAGCTCGATGGACAGAAAATGACTGCTCTCAAGAGAATTTATGAAACCACGGAATATATTAATAAACAATGAACTAATTTTTATTTTCTCATTATTAAAACATGTCAAAGTAAAACTGTTTAATGGATATGCACGTTGTAGATCTCTAACTTATCAAGAATATGTTATAAAAGTTTAAATATATTTATTGTGTGAAACTGTAATTAGAGCTTATTGGTTTGCTTGTTATAAACTTCGTCTGTCTAGAGAAACTCACTCATCCATGATAAAGCTAGTTTCACCATCGAAAGTCTACATTCTTTCCAGAGTTAACTAGCTTTGCTTATAATAGAAATATTTACTCAGACTTTGGCTAACTTTTTGAAGCAAACTTTAGCTATTACGCATGTAATTTAAGTTATGCAGCAAACTATATCTACTGAAAGTAAGAGTAGTTTATGTGAAAATTATTTCATTTCATATTATTTAATCGTTTTTTGTCAATTTGGCTGTTACTGCGAAGCGAGATAGCTTACGATGTTGCAAGCTTATCCATTGGCAGCTAGTTTTGAGCCAGATTTTCAGATATAAAAACAGTCAGTGTTATCTATTAGTATCACAAAGCTAGCACTCCCTTAATGGAGCTTCATCTGTCTACTCGTAAACTAGCTTTGTTTTGAAACTAGCTTTGTTTTGAAGCTAGCTTTGTTTTGAAGCAAGCTTTGTCCATTAGCAATATAATTTTGTACGTAATAGAGCAACCTAAGAATAAAGTTTGTCAAGGAAATAGTTTCCATTACGTTTTATTTTACTACTACAATAAATTTAAAAAATAATATGATTTGAGCAGTGTCTGAGACAGTTCATTACGTACAAAGCTCATCCACCAGAAACTGGTTTCGCCGATATGAAACTAGTTTGAGTATTAAGCCAGTTTCTTCCACTACTAAGCTAGCTTTGTTTTGAAGCAAGCTTTATCCATTACAAATGGAATGTGTTATAGAATGAAGCATGCTGAGAGCAGGGTTTGTGCATCAAGGAAATAGCTTATTCTATTACGATTTATTTTATCATTACTATAAATTTAAAAACATTATAAATTGAGCAATGTCTGGGGTTGTTCATGTACCTACCTAAAAATCTCATCCACCAGCAGCTGGCTTTGCCGATTTGAAACTAGTTTGAGTATTAAGCCAGCTTCTTCTACTACTAAACTAGCTTTGTTTTGAAGCAAGCTTTAGGCATTACAAATGGAATGTGTTGTAGAATCAAGCATGTCGAGAGCAGGATTTGCGCATCAAGGCAATAGCTAATTCTATTACGATTTATTTTATCATTAATTCATTACTATAAATTTAAAAACTTTATAAATTGAGCAGTATCTGGGACTGTTCGTTACGTAAAAAGCTCATCCACCAGCAGCTGGCTTTGCCGATTTGAAACTAGTTTGAGTATTAAGCCAGCTTCTTCCACTACTAAGCTAGCTTTGTTTTGAGGCAAGCTTTATGCATTACAAATAGAATGTGTTATAAAATCAAGCATGCTGAGAGTAGGGTTTGTGCATCAAGCAAATAACTTATTCTGTTACGATTTATTTTATCATTACCATAAATTTAAAAACTTTATAAATTGAGCAGTGTCTGGGACTGTTCATTACGTAAAAAGCTTCTCCACCAACAGTTGGTTTTACCGATTTGAAATTAGTTTGAGTCTTAAGCCAGCCTCTTCCACTACTAAGCTAGCTTTGTTTTGAAGCAAGCTTTATACATTACAAATGGAATGTGTTATAGAATCAAGCATGCTGAGAGTAGGGTTTGTGCATCAAGGAAATAACTTATTCTGTTACGATTTATTTTATCATTACCATAAATTTAAAAACTTTATAAATTGAGCAGTGTCTGGGACTGTTCACTACGTAAAAAGCTCGTCCACCAGAAGCTGGCTTTGTCGATTTGAAACTAGTTTGAGTATTAAGCCAGCTTCTTCCACTACTAAGCTAGCTTTGTTTTGAAGCAAGCTTTATACATTAGAATCGGAATGTGTTATATGATCAAGCATACTGAGAGTAGGGTTTGTGAATCAATAAATGGCTTATTCTATTACGTTTTATTTTACTACTACTATAAATTAAAATTATTATAAATTGAACAGTGTCTGAGACTATTTATTACATAAAAAGCTCGTATTAAGTATAATATAAGTATTAAGCCAGCTTCTTCCACTTCTAAGCGTTTTGAAACAAGCTTTATCCATTACAAATGGAATGTGTTATAGAATCGAGCATACTGAGAGTAAGGTTTGTGCATCAAGTAAATAGCTTATTCTATTACGATTGATTTTACTACAGCTATAAATTTAAAAACATTATAAATTGAACAGCTTCTGAGACTATTTACTACATAAAAGGCTCGTTCGCCAGAAGCTGGCTTTGCCGATTTGAAACTGGTTTGAGTCTTAAACCAGCTTCTTCCACTACTAAGTTGGCTTTGTTTTGAAGCAATATTCCTCTATTCAGAGTTAATATGTGCAATAAGAAATTATTTGGATTTTGTCATTTTACTATTAAGCAATATAAACTTGCTTTACTGTGAATTTACCTATATCTATTTCGTTAATCTGAAAGCTTATTCACTGCAAGCTTGGCCGATCTAAAGCTGATTTTGAACATTATGATCAAGATTTAGCTATTATGAAGCAAACACCCATATAATAAATCTATTTATGTGTAAACTAGTTCTGTCTTTGATAAAACTATATTACTTGTTGGGAAATTAGTTTTCCTGTTATAAATTGAAGGTTTAAAAATATATATTTATTTATCACTATAAGTTGGCTTTGACTTTTAGCGCCAAATTTATATATTAGGTAGCTGGATTTGAATGATGTAATCCAGCTTTTAAAAGCATTTCCAAAACTAGCAGGTTTTATATACAAGGCGTCAATTTGAAATCGTACAATGTCTTATATCTCCGGAAGTAAAATAGGTATTGAACTCATCATGACTCATAACGTAACCTTCCTCATTCAGCCCCTTAGGCTCTAGGTACCCTAATAAAATAATTTCAAATGGTAACACCAACTTTGTGACACTTCGTAGAAGAGCCCGTAAGAGCTTTTCAATGAGGTACCACAAAGTGGGTGTTACCATTTGAAATTATTTTGTTGGGGTACCTGGAGACTAAGGGGTTGAGTAGAGAAGGGTACCTTTGAGTCATAATGATTCCTCCTCCAGAAACGTTTTCTAGAAAAGTTCAATGCCTGTTTTACTTCCAGATATATAAACCATTGTACGTTTTTAGATTGCTTGTATTGTGTACGTGAACAAAAAGTGTAAGTTTGATGAAAATGCATGTTGAATGTTAACTTCTCAAAATTGTGCTTTTTAATACACTTCAAGATTTTGATTTTGTAAACTTACTTCGAAAATCAATGGGTTTGTAAGAAAACACTATTAATGTTTAGTGAATTGATTATAATTAATATTGAAATATACGATGCAATCCCAGACAGAATAACGTAATTTCAAAGGATGATGTATGTGCTGGAGGTACAGTTTGTAATTCCTTTTTCTTCGATAAGTTCTGAAGGAATTAATTCAGAATCCATTTAGGCCTCTTTGTTGAATATAATGTTTAAGTAAACTACCTTAAAACTGTATTTGATGTAAGATAGAACACTTATTAAAATAAATAGTCTCTAAGTATAAAGTTTACGATTGTGGGGTAAAGTTAAATTTAGAATTGTTAATGACGAGCTCCTCGCGTGCGTACTTGGTTCTGAAACTATAAATCATTATTTAGCAAAAGTATTTACAATTGAAACACATTATTGTAATCAAATATGCGGGACTAAAACGCAATTATAATGGCAGGATGTGTGTAAAATGTTAACGGCAGCAACAGGACCATTAAAATAATTTCAATTTGCATATAAATTAATTATAATTGTTTTTACGTGTAAACCGAACCGACGCGCCTTTCGATTTAGATTTCGAGTAAAAATGCGAATTTGCGGTGAAAAGGAGGAGCAACAAGTACGACACAGCAGACCCGCCCACGACTGCCTTGTCCGGTTGTGGTAAACCCCCTAATTAACAAGTGTTTACACAAAGACCTTCCCATACATCACAAGCGTTGATTGTCCGGAGAGGGAATTTTTCGCAGCCTTACCCAAATCCCTTCTTATTGATTACGGCATGTCGGGGTGAAACTTTCAAGTCCGCCATTAGGAAAATCGTTTCAAAAAGTGCGACCCTATAAACGAACTGTTTACAACCCTGTCGTCCAGCGAGAGTTCATTTTATGGGTTAAACGTCGAGTTTTAGGATGACTCGTTCGTCATGGTCCTGCCAACGTTGACGGTAATCGAATGTCTAGCAGGACCCGAATTAAAGATGGAAGTGATAGTATGGGAACACCAGCTGAATCTTAAAAAGCGGGATTTATCGATTGTTCTAAAAGGCCGTGCCCTTGCCCCCTGGAATTTCTCCTTGCCCGCTTTCCCTCAGCGAAGATCGACAGATTGACCTGTGCAAATATGCCGGAGATTAGCTCCGCTACTGTTTGCTTTTCAAATCTAAAGAAACTTCTCTCCAAGTTACAACTTCGCCCAGTTTGCATTGCCCGTGTTTGTCTTCAAATCCCCAAGTTTTCTGCGGCGGAAACCGGGTAAATGCAACTCCAAAGGGACTACTTATATAGACTTTTGTTACATTTGGTTGTCAAATTAAAGCTAAATCACGGGTAAGCGCGACAATACAAATGCGAGGGGATATGACCCGACATTAGTTCTGATTACGTTATTTCCATTGGATAACCGCGAAATTTTCGTAATTGAAACTTTATATGAACTCCTAAAGTTGTGTAAGCTGATGGTAAGCGCCCAAATATAGCCCATAGGTCATAAACTCGTACTACCCTCTATTTGAGTTAATTTCCCTTTATATCTAGGTTGCGGCATCTAATTTTCGGTCCAAGGGTGTTGATAGTGCCAAGTTCTTGTTTAACTTCGTCTTGAATGGGCAGCGATAATTAATTTTCGGGCTTACTTACTCCCGATTCGATCATTGGACCGAGACCGGCAAAAAAACGATTCGACGCTGTCTGTTCTTGTTGGCCGAAGTGCCTTCTCCGTTTATGTACCTAAACGATCTCAGACAAATTCAGCACTAATCACCCAAGATTCCTTCGAGTAATAACTATAAGTCGTTGGTGTAGCAGAGTGTGGGACATCCCCTGCACCACCAGAAAGCCCATAATCCACAGCATCCATCGCGCACAATGCCAAATAAATGAGGACATTATTGCAACATAACTTCGCTCCATTCAGAGACGCTCCTCCACCTGGGTGTCGTTACATCGAGCATATTTCACGATGGCGTCGACAGATCGCGATTAGACCCCACAGGAATGTTCCCGTTGTTTGTTCGGATAGACACCGTGGAATTCAATTGTACATCTAATTAATTAGTCAGGGGGCGCCCTGTATATATAGTATAGGTGTCGGAGCTCATGCCGTAATTAAAGATTCCAGCGGTTCAATGTAATGTTTCTTTCTGAAGTTATGGATTGCTGCACCCGATTAATGAGCCGGGAGCCACAGTAACGCTAACATTGCGAATTCCGATTCGAGTACCATGTCAAACCGACACTTTAATGCACTTCTAATGTCAAAACTAACTGCAATTGAAATCGCGCGTGCTGTACTCTAAATAACGGACGCGAATTGATGAATGAATTCGTATACACGACACGCGCACGCTACACGTTCCAAAATTCACTGCTAATGACCAATTTATTTTCGAAATGGAGCTCTGGGAAAAGCTCACAAATTAAAATGCGAAAGTATTCGGGTAAAAAAGCTTAACAACCTCAAACAACGGTCGTTTCCGATTAAACTATTAAAGCAACCAAAATGTCACAGTAACCCACAAAGGCGTTTACATGATCATGTTATTCAAATGTCGGAACGATTATTTACAAACTAACGCAAAACTCATAAGATACCACTCATGAACTTTAACAACTGAAATAGCTTAGAAACCCAATGATATGTTTCATTCTTACTACACAATAACTAATTCCTCTTCAAAACTGCAAGTTGAAGACGATTTCCAGCAAAAGCTAAAGCGAAAACCTATTTAGGTAGATTATTGAAACTAATAAAAAATTTAGAGAGGCTAACAAATTATAAAAGGTATGGAGAGAAAAAATGCAGAGGTGTAGAGCAGAAATGCAAAGCGATGAAGAAGCAATGGAAAATAATTAGAAAAGGGTAAAGAAGAAATAGAGAGATGCAGACAGGAAATAAGAGCTGTCGATAAAAGAAGACAGAGAGTACTAAAAGAAATAGACTATTAAAAGTAGAGAGGAATACGCAAAGGAATACGAGATGAAAAGGAAAAAGGGAAGGTCCACACGAGTGCAATGACGAAAAGAGAAATTGCAAAAAGGTTACAAAGAAATGACACCATAGATACAAACTAATTTAGTCGATATAGCACAAATTGGCAAAAAATTCAAACAGAAAAGGTATGAGAGAAGCAAGAAGAGGTAGATAAGGAAATAGGGCAACGAAGGGAAGAGACGCCTAAACACATTCTCAACGAAAAATGTTAATAAGGGGAATGCAAAAAATTGAGAAGTAGGGGGAATTATTTAGGAGTAAAAAGAAACTTGTCGAAAAAAGTAGGAAAAGGTAACAAAAAAGTACGTGAGTGGGGATGAGGAAAACGTAGGAAGTAGTTAAAAAGTAGAGGCTTAGAGCGGTTGAGAAGATGTAATGAACGGTAGGGAAAAATTAGGGTAAGAGTTGAAAAGAAATAAGGACAGGCAAGAAAAAAGTAGGGATAAATTAAAGTAGGAAGGAGTTAAACGGATATGGGAAGGCGCAAAGAAGAAGAAGAAAAGGTATAGAAAAAGTATGGAGAAATTAGAAGAACTACAGGAGGGTAGAAAAGAATTAATGACGCATGGAAGAAGAAAGACTGACAGCGGTTTAAATGATATGAAATATAAGAAAGATACAACGAACTGCATGGGAGAAGGAGAAAGTGGTGATAGACAAGGGAGGCAAAAATTATAAAATGAATGTGGAGCACAAATGTGAAAACAGAAAAACTTCCCAAAATGGGAACAGAAAGCGAGATTCAAGGTAGAAATGGATAATTACCACCAAAATAAGACAGAAATGACAAAAGACAAAATGAAAAAATGCGAAGGGAGAAATAAACATGCAAATAAAATGTAAAAAAGAGAGCGAAAGAGCAGCTAAATAGACTGCATAACGTAAAAGTATGGTACTAAAACCCTATAAAGAACCATAGTCAGGAAAAAAATACAAAAAAGGGCACGAGGGAATATTGAAAAAAATAGGGATAGGGTAAACCAGCATTTTCCAAATGGTCTGCGGAATTAGACTCCGCGAAATTAAAATAAGGGTTCGGGGTTAGAATATTAATAAACAATCAAAATAATTTACACAACTACAGGGTGGTGAATTTTTCGATGCTCCCCACTGGCATCTCGGAAACGGTAAGACATACGCGGTCGGTTAACTTGAAAAGTTGCGCTTTTTATGACGATTGAGAATCTGAATCCTGGATTGTTTTTCCGTTCTGGATTTATCACGAAAAAAAAAATGAAAAATGTGATTTTTCTTATAAATAAATTATTATCTTCCCTACTGTTGACGCTATTTCAATCAAACTTGGTAACTTTATGTTTTTGCTCACTGTTAGTTGAATGACATAGTCAGAAATTTTTTAGGCCTTCTAGATTTCAAGCTGCGATAGTCAACTTTGTTTATTATGACTGTCATATTATATTATCACACCATTTAAAATAATTTATAAAATCGTTTACCCCATGGAATAATGTTTGCAAGCATTTCCACAAATTTGGCTGTTTGTGGCAGGTTTGGAAGACCGCGAGGGCCGTATAGAAAAGGACTTATTGCTAATGAAGTGAATGTGCTAGCGATTGGTCCAGAAAATTCCAGTCGAAGAATTCCTTAAGAGTGTGGTATTGATGATACATATGTGAGGGAAATCATCAAAAATCATAAGTACCATCCTCAAGCGCAACTGTTGTCTAATTTAACCGACCTCGTATCTCTTATCATTTCCGAGATACCAATGGTGAGCATGGAAAAAATCACCACCCTGCTTAAAAGGTTTCTTAAAATCTAAGAATTGTCAAAAAGAACCAGACAATCGTATTTTTTTAACAGACTTTTTAAACAATATTATTTTGAGTTTGTACGAGCAGTTTCCCTTTTAATTTGGGTACGCATAAAATATGTAAAAAGCAGAAAATATAAAGCTCTTCTCATTAAATTGTTTGTTATAATTTTGATGTGATTTTTTTTATATTCTCGCTATCATTATTAAGGGTAAGTACTGATTATTTACATACACATTTCTGCATTTTCACCCAAAAGATAAATATATTTAAAAATACTGTATCGGTCCTGTGTTGTTTTAAGGGTTATTAAAGAATTTTGTGGCCCAAATAGAAAATACTAGCATAAAAAAATACCGAAGAGTTTAGAAGTAAGACATAAGAGAAGCCAAAGAAACAGAGAGTAAAGGAGTAAAACTTGGGAAATTAATCTTTTAAAACTGAAAATAAATAAATAAATGGATAAAAAGGAGATGGAAAAGCATGCTGTGTTACAAGGAAGGAACTGATAGGTAACAGAAATCGAATAAGAGTGAAGGAGCATACAAGAAGCAGAAATTTGTTTGTAAACACCCTGGTCTAAACCGAAATCACGACGACAAACCTATGAAAACATGGAAAACCTATACAAATCTCTAAGGTTAGCAGACATCCACAAACTAGTAACTAAGGGGAACAAACGATTTAGTGGCAAAGTGTAACTTTAGAAAAGCTTTTAGTTAAAACATAAAAATCCCGGGATTCAAGGCCACCTCCGATGAAACTATTAAAGCAGCCTAGAGGCTGAAAGGAAGATCCTGAGAAGTGGCTTCAAACGAGCTAAAAGAAAGGCAGTCGTAATCCAATCGATCAATAAAGAACAGCAGCCTTAAAATTACAGTTATTGACGGTAGATACGTATATAAACAGTTTATTGTTTATAACAGCGGAATTTCATCGTATGATAGGAAACGCGACGTATTGCTGCAGTAAAGTTGAAGTGACTCATAAAAGATTTTACGGTGTATCAACTTGAAGTTCTATTGAAAACTATGCACCACTCCCGTCTTAACAACTCGTAAAAAAAACTAGCGATACTGGGTTACATCCAGAATGTTAAAGCGCAGTCCTTGATTTGATCTTTTATAGCGCTACAATACAATGTAACGAGCCCGGAAATTTCTCCTGCGAAAGGGGATGGATTACTATGCTCCTTGCAGCTTCGGGACGTACACTTGATAGTTTCAGCTATTTTCAGCCCCCGGCTGAATATTAAAGGCAAATGTGTAAGATAATCCCGAACTTTAACTAGTTCGGAATATTGATTTGGTCGTTCATTTGAAAACTCCAGGAATTCCCGCGAGTTTAAACAAAAATTTAAAAAAAGGACAAATCCGGCACGTCCATTACACTACTAAGTAGTTCTGTTAGAGCTACTGTTTTAGCAAATGAACGCTAATTTTGGGCACATTCCAGCTTAATGGCTCGAATGAGAAGAGCATTCTGCAGAAAAACCGATCAACTAAAAATATCCAGTTTGTAATTTAGATGAGGAGTCATAACTCCGCATGTAAATATTGAATACTTCACAGAAAGGCGATAAAAGCTTCTGATTTTTATGTTTGCTCTCGGCTTTCAACGGAAGTGACGACGGATACTACGTTAATGTACAAAGACGGCCATGTTTGAAGCAATAATTAAACTACATCTAATTTTCTGCAATATTGAAACGAACTGTTATTCATTTCGTACAAAGAGACTATCTTAATTTTGTTCACTTCTGATAGAAAAATCGTTCCTAAACCCAATCTTAAGAAAAATGAAAAGTTTGTTTTTTACAATTTAATTTTCCTTACGAATATCCAAACATATTCCCCGGTGTATCCCGAAAAAGTTGAAAATTCTAATTACTAAGCATTAAATTGAAACAATAATAATCCATAAAAGACGGAAGTGCCGGGAGAATTTCTCGAGACACTCATTTCCTTTTCAACTTCAAATTAAAAATTTACAAGAAAAAATTTAACTGTCAGCTTCCCCAAATTATAAATTCACGAGCTATATATGGAAGCCGCAAGAATACAGACGAAAATAATGAACGACGCTCATCTTCGGGAAGGAAATTACATATTACTTCGTTTTCCCGTTTTCCCAGTGCTCTTTCTTATTTTCTGGAAAATGAAAAGGATCTCTTGTTTGGTCTATAAACCGAGACGTAATTTTAGTTTAGTGTTAGAAAGGTTGACGTAACGAATACATTTTTCTTTATATTACAAGCAGGTATTTTTATGAAGGAAAGAATTCCATACCTTTGAAGTTTTGATGAAAACAGGAACCACTGCGGATTATTTAAAACTTGCTTAACGCATCTTTATGCCAACAAAGCGTTAACTAAACTGAGAAAGCGGGCTCGGTGCGCGTTACGCAACTGAATGTTATCATCAAATATTGTAGACTGAATCACAAGATCAGCAACACAAAGAAAACAATTATGTAATGTATCTGATTATGCAGTCGAAGGAAGGTTTGATTAACTGCTTTGCTTTTCAAATCTTACATCCAATAAAAGAATGTCGGAAAAAGTAAAAAAAGTTACCCGACTGTGTTCCTCCGAGCACATCCAGAGAGCAATATTGGTATTCAATCAAATTTCCAAATAAAATACGAAATACTATCAAAAACAAACAAGGGCGGACCTTTATTTATTCCCAATATAAAATTCAAATACACCAGTCCAGGTATACGTACTAACAAAGAAAGCGCTGAATGGGAGATTGCATCAAGCATAAAGAGGAGGATTCCAATTCTTGTGAAGGTCTCATACACGGAAAATAAAGGGGAATACTAAATTGCTTGTCCTCTGTAAGAAAGCGGCTCTTCCTTCTAAGTTGCACACGTACGAATACTGTCTACTTTATATCGATCACACACGCACGAAATGCACGAGTTACTCTTCTGCAGCCTTCTGCTTACGCTTTCGCCGCTGTGTGTACTCAAATAGGCAAAAATGTGCTTTAAGAATGGCTCAGTTTAATCAAAAATCCATTCGCGACAAGCGGCAAAACCTAAGAGACAGTGATAGCGAGGGTGTTGGGGCGCAGAGTGGTTGATATGCTCTTGAAAGCTACGAATGTAATCCAGAAGAAAAAGAAGCGGAAGCAGAAACAAGTTTAGGTAACCGACTCGTAAAACATCGGAAAAAACTGGCTGTAAAAATGTTACAAATAAAGAACTTTCTCAGCAAAAGTGAACTAATATGTTGGGAAATTTCGAAAATTAGAGAGAAGTAAGACAAGCACAGAACAAAATATATACAGAAAAGAGAGCCAAATCAAAGAGCAACATGGCAGAAACACAGAAAGAGGAAAAAAGGCAAGATGCAGCGACAAGTAGCCAAATGGCGCTTGCCATATAGAAAAAGTAGAAAGATGGAAAAAACGCGGCAGAAATCTTGTCAAAGAAATACAAAGAAAAACTAAAAGAGACATGAAGATAAAGAATAAATAAGCAAAGAAAGAAAATGTAAAATAAAGATAAACACAGGTTAGAAATCAGAAGTTGATAGGATGGAATAACAATGAATGGGAAAGACAGTAACAAATAAAGAGAATCATTGACAAAAAGAAGCAAAAACAAAAAATGCAACGCGGCGATATATAAAGGAAGTAAACATACGGATAGGAAAGGTAAAACGAAATGGAGATTGACAGGATATTATATGCAACGTGATGGAAGAGAAACAAATACATCAGAATAGAAAAAAGAGATCATTCTTTAGGCGAAAATTAAAGAATAGGGCACGAAAGGGGAAAGAATGAAAACACAAATACAAGTAGAATGACTCATGGTGAGATTACAGAGACGCAATAGGGTGAAAAGAAATGAAGAAATCTAATAAACAATAGAATCATTGGCACATCAATAGAAAGAAACAATCAAACAAAGCAGAGAACGTAAATGAAAAGATGGGAGGCAGATGAGATGGGCACCGAAACAGCAAAGAGAACTTAAAAAAGGCGACAGAAAAGATATTGGTAACGATGTAATCGATATGAACATTAAATTTTCGATGTGAAGAATGGATAGGGTAAAGAGAATAAGAGAAAAAAGGAATATTAGGAAAAACGGCCCAAAAGGAACAACAAGAAAGTAATAACCATCGATAGAAAAATAGAGGGAGTGAAATAATCACAAGACAGAAGGAAATCATAATAATAGAAGAGGGTGACCAGATTTTGAAAACTGCGATTGGAAAATAAAACTAAAAACAAATCGTGCTCACAGAAATACAAAAAAAATAATTTTCGATATTAAAAATTAGGTACAAAGTGAGAGCTGGAGGAAGCAGGTAAATGCAGAAACGGATGGATATGGGAAGAAGAACAGGATTATGAAACAGAAACAATACAAGGAACATAAAAGAAAATGAGAATGATTAACAAAGAGAACAGTTGACAAAAGAAAGCAGAGAGGACTGCAAAGAAATATAGTAGGGGCAAAGGGAGGATTAAAAGCAAAAAAGAATTCTAAAAACAGAAAAGCAGTGAGGAAATGGAAAAGACGTTGAAAGGCCAGGCATGCAGCGACAAGAAGTTAAAAGTTCATAAAAGGCAAATCATCAAATAAATAAAATCTAGGAAATAGATAAGAGGTTGTAAAGGAAAGGTAAAAAGGGAACGGAAATAAAGATGTGGGAGGAAAACGAAGCAATACAGAGGAGTGAGATGAAGGAAATTCTCCAAGAGAAGAAGATTGGCAAAAAAGAAGAAAATAAGGACAAGCGAAAGAAAAGAATAAAAAGAGAGTTAAGGGGGCTAAGAAAGTAATACATCAAGAGAAAACGAGGGCTCAGAAGATAGGGCTAAGAAGACAGCGCCAAGAAGACAGCGCCAAGAAGACAGCGCCAAGAAGACAGCGCCAAGAAGACAGCGCCAAGAAGACAGCGCCAAGAAGACAGCGGCAAGAAGACAGCGCCAAGAAGACAGGGAACAAAATAAAACAGGGGGCAAGAGAAACGAGAGGAAGCGAAGAAGAGGTAAGACAAGGTAGGCAAGAGAAAAAAGCGGAAAGGGAAGAGAGCAAGAGAAGAGGGGCAAAAGAAGAGGGCAAGAGAAGAGGGGCAGGAGAAGAGGGATAAGAGAAGAAGGACAAGAGAGAAGAAAAACAAGAGAGATGAAGTAGAAGAGAGATGAAAGAGAAGAGAAAAGAAGGACAAGAGAGAAGAAGGCAAGAGAGAGGAAGAACAAGAGAAAAGAAAGACAAGAGAGAACAGAGGTAAGAGAGAACAGAGGTAAGAGAGAAAAAGGCAAGAGATGAGAGAGGCACTATATCATAAGAGCAGAATAGAAGAGGAACAGGGGAAAATAAGCAAGAGAGGAAAGAAAAAAAAAACAATACTGCAGTAAGGAAGACTTACCAGAAAAACATACAGTGTGAACAAGAATGAGGAGCAACAGAGGGTGAAAATATAGAAAACGAGGATTATAGCTTTATAGGAAAATCTAGCGCCTATTAGACGTTTCTCAGGTATTTTCTTGCTGTTTTCTATATTGCCATATTGTTCCCCTATTTGGTTTTTTGGTATCGGCTGCTTGTACGTATTAAGTTTATGCTTCTGTGTTTTCTTTTTCTATAACCGTTTTTAACAGAGAACGCATGCAAAGTAATATATAGAGAATAATCCTTTCGAACATATTTTTCGTTAACATAATAATGATTAATGTCAATTTGACAACGTAGCACGTGGGCTAACGTTACTATTAAATCAAACCAGTGGCTAATAATGATTTTACAAACAACCAACGATGAATGGCACACGCATAAAGAATAGAAAATCAATTTTGGACACATTAGAGACGGAGGGTAGATCTAAAGATACCGAACTTGTGTGTGTACTTCCGATTACGATCGCGTTGGAGTTATGGCCAAGTTTTTAGGTCCTGGTTATTTGCTTTTAATTCCATGCTACAACATAGAATCCCTTCCAAGTCGATTATACAACGCGCAAGAGGCGCAACCATGACAAATTTTCGCGAAAGGTTAAAAATTAAACAAGGGACAACAGGCTTTCCTCACTGACGTCTCCATCACTCGCGCGGCGTTTCAATAAATTGTCGATTTTGAACTATCGATTATTGCTATCTAATTCATGAAGCTTTAAGTGCTTTTAAGGGAATTTAATTGGACAAAGTTTAGTTAATGGGATTTTACAGATTAATTGGATTCCGTAAAAGGAAATATTTTTTCGAAATGTAAATGCGGGAAATTTAAACTTTAAGAAAAATTGCTTATTTCTGCATACTTTTATGGATACGGTTTGTAGTTAAGGGATCTAAATTAAATTTAGGCGAAGGAAAGGTTAGAAAAAATTATGATGTTTACTTCGACAAGTATATGAATTTCAAGTTAGGGAAAATCTAGAGCCCCGAATAATCGATTGCGTGCATAATTAAGTAATCGAGCGTTTAAGAAAACGCAAACTGGGGCATTTCCCGGAAACTTGGCCAAATGAAAACACAAGAATCCGCTTGCCAAAAACCCTGATACAATACTAAACAGGGTCTAAAACAACACGGAGCTACTTCGGTGGGCTACGACTGTGCATACACTTCGGAGTTTTTCCGGTATAGTCCGGGCGATCAATGCATACGTAGTCGCTCCGGTGACGAGAGAGTCCGCCGGGCCTTCGGGAAAAACAAAGCAGCGACGAAGAATAATAATTTAGCATTATTTAATTGTCCCAGGGGCTTCAGCCGAACAAAATTGCATTTTCGTACCGGAATGCGAGGCAAATTCTGACGAAACGCAAAAATTTATATATTAACTCGCCGCAAAAGGCGGAAACACACGGAATGATATGAATTTACAATAGCTGCTACAGTGTGCTTCCCTTTTTGGTTATTAAGTAGAATTTATTTCCTTTCATGAACATACATTGTAAAACCATAAGCAGTCTTACGTAAATTTTGGTCGAAGATTTTATTTGTTTCTGCTTATGGATGTGCATCGTCAATAAAAACAAAATTACAATCCATAAATTGCTTAGTTTTTAAAACAAAATATAGTTCCAGAATTATTATTAATCAAAGTTAGACATACACACAAGTAACTTTGCTTGTTTTTTGAATGCAATTTTCACAATTTCGCTTCTCGTTTTTTATTAAAGAAATTTATTATACCGTTTCATTTTGCTTCGATTTCTCTCATTTTTATGGAGCACCCTATATTACTTAAATTTGGGTATTCTCTTTTATTGTTATGTTCGTGCGATTCTCTATTCCTTTCCCTTTAGTGACATACCCAAAATTCACAGTTTTTAGGAGGTAGAAGATGCATCTTTAGAGTTTGAAAGGATTGACGGGATAAAATATAATCCAAAATTTAAGAGCAGTAATACATCATAAATTTGCTGATATTTGGTATTTTTTACTTTTTTTAGCCCGATTTAGATGACATCATCCAGAGGCTGTCACTAAGAAATTGTTTACTTTTGGGCGATTAGACAGATGGCACTGAATACACCTAACAGGGTAAAATACAAACACAAGTTTAAGAGCAGTAACAGTAACTACGTTGCCATCTTCAGTAGGAAAGCGGGATAACTACAGTAACTTCTCCGAAGTAAGTTCTTCGTCAAATCAATAAGGAAAGTCCAATGGGCAAAGTATTCTCTACTTGTACCTATTCAATTCTACCTAAAAAGTATATTTTTAGGGATAAATTGCCCATAAAAATGTTGTTACCAGCACCGTATACAACAGGTTACGAATAATAACAGTAACACTAGTTAGCGATTTTTAAGGGCATGTGTAGTGCTTTCTTCAGGATAAAATTCAAATACAAATTTAGAAGCAGCGACATATTACTGTTAGAGTGTTACAATAAATGGTTTTACTTTAGTTCTAGTGGTTTGCCATATTTGCTGATATTTGTTATTCTTTACTATTTTTTGGACATCTTCCATAGGCTGTCTGTAAAGAAACTTCAGACTCTTGAACAGCCGAATTAAATTTACGTAGAAGTATATACAACTTTAGAAAAACCCCGTATCAGTACAACATTTAGAACAACTAAATACGCATTGCGGCAACTAAGTTACCATCTTCAGTAGGAACGCGAGCTAACTACAGTAACTTGGCTGAGGAATACCTCTGAAGGTAAGTTCTTCGCCAAATTAATAATGAAAGTCCAATGGATAAAGTGTTCTCTACTTGTACCTATTCAACCCTACCTAAAAAGTACATTTTTAAGGATAAATTGCCCATAAAGATGTTGTTACCAGCACCGTATCCAACAAGTTGCGAATAATAACAGTAACATTACTTAGCGATTTCTAGGGGGATGGGTAGTGCTTTCTCCGGGATGAAATTCAAATATAAATTTAGAAGCAGCGACATATTACTGTTAGAGTGTTACAATAAATGGTTTTACTGTAGTTCTAGTGGTTTGCCATATTTGCTGATATTTGTTATTCTTTACTACTTTTTGGACATCTTCTATGGGCCGTCTCTGAATAAACTTCAGACTCTTGAACGGCCGAATTAAATTTATGTAAAAGTTTATACAACTTTAGAAAAACCCCCTTATCAGTACGACATTTAGAACAACTAAATACGTATTGCGGCAACTAAGTTGCCATCTTCAGTAGGAAAGCGGGCTAACTACAGTAACTTCTCCGAAGTAAGTTCTTCGCCAAATCAATAATGAAAGTCCAATGGACAAAGTTTTCTCTACTTGTACCTATCCAATCCTACCTAAAAAGTACATTTTTAAGGATAAATTGCCCATAAAGATGTTGTTACCAGCACCGTATCCAACAAGTTGCGAATAATAACAGTAGCATTACTTAGCGATTTTTAAGGGAATGGGTAGTGCTTTCTCCAGGATTAAATTCAAATACAAATTTGGAAGCAGCGACATATTACTGTTAGAGTGTTACAATAAATGGTTTTACTTTAGTTCTAGTGGTTTGCCATATTTGCTGATATTTGTTATTGTTTACTACTTTTTGGACATCTTCCATGGGCCGTCTCTGAAGAAACTTCAGACTTTTGAACAGCCGAATTAAATTTATGTAAAAGTATACATAACTTAGGTCCCGGGTTGCGCACATTCGTCGCCCGTTCACGTACGATCAGGAGAGTTAAGACAGCGTTGCTCCGGTCAGTACTTGGATGGGTGACCCCAAGGTTGCGTTAACGCGGCGCCTCTCTCCCACGAGGATTGATCACTATGGGAGAGTAGATCAACAACCCCCCTTATGGGGGAGGCCCATGCCCAACAATGGGATACTGAGGGCTAATAAAAAAAAATACATAACTTTAGAAAAACCGATTATCAGTACATTTAGAACAACTAAATACGTATTTCAGCAACTACGTTGCCTTCTTCAGTAGGAACGCGGGTTAACTACAGTAACTTGGCTGAGGAATATCTCCGAAGTTAACTTCTTCACCAAATCAATAATAAAAGTCCAATGGACAAAGTTTTCTATAAAATATACCTAAAAAGTACATTTTAAGGATGAATTGCCCATAAAGATGTTGTTACCAGCACCGTATACAACACGTTACGAATAATAACAGTAACATTAGTTAGCGATTTTTATGGGAATGAGTAGTGCTTTTTCCAGGATGAAATTCAAATACAAATCTAGAAGCAGTAACATATTACTGTTACAGTGTTACAATAAATGGTTTTACTTTAGTTATAGCGGTTTGCAATATTTGCTGATATTTGTTATTTTCTACTATTTTTCAAGTCGAGCGTTAACCAATTAAAATTTTCATCTAGAAGTCGTTACTAACGAAATTACCAACTTGAACAGTTAGACAAGTTGTATTTAATGTACATAAAAGTAGATTTTGGAGGTAATTCTACCAGCAACAAATTACGACTAATAAAAATAACATGAATTATTTTTAAAGCAGTCGATAGTGAATTTTAAGAATTACAAGTATTCGCTGTTTGGAGATCCAAATTGCCAGGTGTTACAAACGACTGTTATAGGTAAATGAATGGACTACTTCTGGTGGCCTCCGATATTTATAATAATTTAGTATTTTTACGTGTTCGACTGGTCCTGAATTATATGCCAATAACTGCTAAAAAAATCGTAGAGTTGTGGTTATTTTCATAAGAATTGTTTCACGATATAAATTATTTGTACTGATATAAAAGTTCTGTACTTTGTAAACATGAGTGAAAGCTAAAAATCACGCAACTGGCCAGAGTTTTCAAATAAAATTCTTCCTGCGTTTTTTCCGTAAGGTTCGGTTTCATAATAAACGATCGGAGCGAATTAGGAATTATCCTGTTGCGTTTTTATAAGACAAACTGTATGTACTTAATAGGATATTTTCGTGTTGGTAGAATAAAAATATCAGTATTCAGATTTCTTCGGGCTGTTAAAAATCTTAAATCCATAAAAAAGAATTCTATTATCGGAAAGAATCCTTAGCGTACTCTTTAATTTACTGTTAAAGTTTACCAGCGACTTATTTTTCTCCAAGAAGAAGGTCTTTAACATTTACTTTTAATTTTATATTAAAATTAATATTCCTAGAATTTGTTTATGCTTTGCGTAATTTCCAACTCTAATTAAGTAATAAGAAATTCCTTCTTTATTTTATTTCCACTGCTTCATATGAATTTTTTGAATAGAATTTCTTAATACCGATATTCCAAGCTTATTGTGGCCAATTTTGCAACAAGAAAATTGTAGTTTCCTTGGATGTATTGTTGGGAAGTAAAGAAGTGGTGTATTCGCATCCGTTCTCTTTAATGATCATTTCTGGTTGTTAAAATGGGCTGACACGGCAACAAAGGAACAGATTCGCTTCTCCCAAGGCGCGGGTGCGCCAGTGTAAACCGCCACGCATAATAACTCTGACAATTTCCGGTAACCCTCTTGAGACCGGCTGAAACCCTTTCACCTACGCCCCTGCGCCACCAGCTGCCTTAGCCGAATTAATATTTAAAATACCCGCGTCGCTAATTAGTTGCGAACGCACTAATATAATTTTATTTTCCCTTTATCTGGCACTATGTTTGTTTTTCCTCAGCATCCCCATGTCTTTGTAATTAAATAGAGAGATGGTGGAGGCGCAAGAAGAGCAGCAGGGCGGGAAGGGCCGTGTCTCGTGTTCGTGAGGAATTCTAATTACAAAGGCTTTGTGACGAATATTATTAATAGCTCTTCTTAAAGGTGCCTAATTAGGATATTTTTATTCAATTAGTCTTCAGTTAAATGTTAATGAGTCCTGCGAAATGTTTGGAAGAGCACTTAGAAGAACTTTTCTTGCCTAACTTTGTTACGGAAAACGATTTTAGTTTTATAAGGGTTAACTTAAACGCATTACTTTTACTGCTTTAGCACTCGCGAACCTGCAACATCTAGCGTTAACTCGTAAAAATTTATTTTTCAAAAACTCGCCGTTATTATTCAATCTATCACCTTTTCAGCGCTTACTTTGAAGGCGACGCAAGAAGCCCTCAATTATCCCAACTCTGCTTTTTCACGATCGACCGAATATTAATTATAGAAAATCAATTAAACTTTAATGTACAAAGTTAATGGACATGTGTTCGTTTTATTCCCAAATACCACAAATGTATTGTCCATACAAATAATGAATTAACCGCTGTAGTTCTATAAAAGCGATATCAAATACAGCCGAACAACTGATTTATTTGTTGTATTTCATTGAATTATTATCGTATATTGCAGGTTGAACGCTGCAGCGCCGCACATCCCTCGTAATGAAACAGTTAAAAATGTTATTGTGTTTGTTTTCGGGCATTTTTCGGCCGCATCTCGGTTTATACAAATATAAAGCAAACGCTATCAAATTACATCTTTAAATAATTAAGTTAGTCGCGTAGGCGGTTTTACATCAAAGCACATTTCGGCCCCTTTGTTCTATAATTTATAAACACTTTCAGTGTGCGGAATATTAAGTTCACCTAGCGCGAGTAGCAGTAATTGTATTAATAAATTAGGCGCGATTGGTATCCCCTAATTTTGTTACCACATCGTTTCGAAAACGCGCCGCAGACAAGGGGCATTCCTTCTTTGACAAATGGATGACATATTTTGCGCGCACAACGCACCTCTGCGACTTATTAAAATCATTTGTAAACTTCTGTAGCGGAATGTCCTAAAAGCAAAACTTGCTATCGCTCCCACCAGTGCCATCTTGTGATACAACGGGATTTATACTCTCCGAAGGAATTTTTTCCATGCTACCAGTGGAAAATATTCATATTTCTACCTTTGCGGGGCTTGACGTCCACCCAACGAAATAAAAAACAATTTTTATAAATAAATTGTCTTAAGAACAGGCTAGATACTGCAGAAAGTTAAATAAATTGGTGACGAAATTGGTGCAGGCGAAAGCTTTGAGATTTTGATTTAAACTGGGGGATTTCTTTGTTCTGAAATTTGGTGGAGAAATTAAATCTGTTTATTAATGGGATTAATAAACAATTTCTTAGAAAATATTATTGCCGTTATTTTTTACTGAAATTAAAAACTAGAAAAAATTAAAGTCATAAATAATTTAACTATTTAGTAACAAACATGTTTTCAGTAGAAAACGATATTTTCACTGTTGGATAACATAACGTTCTCAGACTATAATAAGTAATTTGTGTAGACTTAAATTGATGGCTGTAACTAGTATATTTCCATTAATAAATGATAAAGGGCAAGGAAAATGTTTTCAAGCAAACATCTATAAAGGTGAAATTTGGTGGAGGCGCCAGGAAACGCACCGAATGTTAGAATTTCTCACTCGAAGTACTTGTTAAATATATTGTGAAACTTTTAACATAAAACAAAACAATTATTAGGCCTGTTAAATTGTAAATAAGATGCAGAAGGTCTTTGCTTTCTTCAAAAACATCCTAGTAGCTGATAGTCTATTATTTATACAGTGCTTTCGTAAAGTAGTGGATAAATTCTTTAAAATCGTTGAGAAAAATATTTCATAAAAATACTCGGACACGTCGATTTTTATTTTTAAATTGTCATTTAAAGATGTAATTTTCAACCCCCCACCCCTCAATCCCTAAGCCCTAGCAACACCAACTTTAAAATTTCAAATAGCAAAGTACCCCTTATGATACCTCATCTGATAGCTTTCTTTATGCTGAATACAACATAAAAAAGTTTTTCAAAATCGGTTGATAAATAACGGAGATATTTACGAAAATGTATTCAAATGAAAGGGCCAATATTCGAGCAGGCGTTGATACGGCTCTAGCGATGAATGGTAAAACAACTGAAGTTTATGTTCTCAGTACGTCCTGTAAACATTTCGATGGGTTTTGAGTAATTCAAAAAAAAAATTTTTTTTTAATGGAAAAATTTTTTTATGAAAAAAATTTTTTTTTCTTAATTACTCAAAACTCACCGAAATGTTTACAGGACGTACTGAGAACATTAACTTCAATTGTTTTACCACTCATCGCTAGAGCCGTATCCACGCCTGCTCGAATATTGGCCCTTTCATTTGAATACATTTTCGTAAATATCTCCGTTATTTATCAACCGATTTTGAAAAACTTTTTTATGTTGTATTCAGCATAAAGAAAGCTATCAGATGAGGTATCATAAGGGGTACTTTGCTATTTGAAATTTTAAAGTTGGTGTTGCTAGGGCTTAGGGGTTGAGGGGTGGGGGGTTGAAAATTACATCTTTAAATGACAATTTAAAAATAAAAATCGACGTGTCCGAGTATTTTTATGAAATATTTTTCTCAACGATTTTAAAGAATTTATCCACTACTTTACGAAAGCACTGTATATGTCACCGAGAATAATATATGAAACGGGCTAAGTGCCAAACACAATAGTAGTGTTGTAACTGCGGACAACAGATGGCGGAATGGATATGGAAGAGAGCAACAGGTAGATTTTCCGAAAAACAGAAGAAGTTAAAAGTGGCGGCAAAAGCTTATGATACTTTGAAGAATGTAAGGCAACCGAAAAGAAAGAAGCGAAAGGAAACGGTAAGTTTAGAATAGCAGTTTTTCTCTTTTAATTATGCGGAAGAGGGTTCTGTTATTGTCATTAATTTTTAGGCTTCTTGCCAATGCAAACTTCAATGCAAGACACTATCCCACGAAAACAAATTCCAGCTCTTTACGGATTTCTACAACCAAGCGTATGAAACTCATGGAACCTACCTTTTGGGATTAATTCAAATAAGTAATGTAAGACGCAGAACACATGGTACATCTGAACAACCAGAAGAAAGTCGTAGACAATGTAGCAAATGGGTTAGTGTTCCCAATGGGAAAGGCAACATTCTACAAGTCTGCAGAGACACCTTTATGGATATATTTGCTGTTACTCGGAGAAGGCTGGCTACGTTAGTTCAAAAGAAGAAAATTGGTCAAACTAGGTACTTTAAAAGAACCTGAACTGTGTAAGTGGTTTCACGCCTAGATAATCATGTGTGGATAACTTGTTCACTATACAACAACTTTTAGAGAAGAAAACATCCAAGGGAGATTAAGTACATGTGGCGTTTATTGACCTACAAAAGGCATATGACAATGTTCCCAGAAACAACCTATGGAGTGCTTTGCTAAAAATGGAAAATAATCCTCACCTAATTAAAATTATACAAGAGCTATACGTGAACAATATCGCCTATATTAAACAGGGAAAACAACTGTCACAACCAATCTACACGACTAAAGGGCTAAGACAAGGGTGTAGCTTATCGCCTTTACTTTTTAACGTGTATGTGGACGTAGTACTTAGAAATTGGAAACGAAATTCTGAAGGAATGGGCATACCTGCTACATATGCTGAGAAGACTACACAGTGAATACGTAAAATGGGGTTTGTAGATTAGTCTACAAAAAACGGAATACGAGGTACACGATGAAAACCAGGTCAAGCAGGTAAATGAGTTTAGATACCTGGGAGCTATGATAGATAAAAACGAACTAGGAGCACATGAAATTAAACAAAGAATACAAAACTCCAGGAAAACTATAGGGACATTAAACTCATTTTGGTGGGAGAATGGAATTACAAAAGCAAATAAGGAAAGAATAGAACAAACTATGGTAGAAAGTGTTTTGTGCTATGGATGCGAAGTATGGACGATGAGAGAAGTTGAAAAAAGAAAAGTGACAGTGGTAGAAATGGAATGATCTACGGAGGAGTGCAAGAGTCTCTAGAAGAGAACGAATAACCAATGAAGAAATCAGAAATCGTATGTCAGCTACCGAAACAGTAACAGATTGAATTGAAAAAAGAAGGTTGAAATCGTTAGGCCACCTATTAAGAATGGAAAACACAAGATGGCCTAAACGATTATTTTGTTGGATACCACCGGGAGGAGGAAGAAAGGTCGAGCCAGGATATCTTGGTATGAGGGGGTTAGAAGTGTATGGCGACTGGGAGTGGGATAACAGCGACCTGCTGTATTATGATCATGTACTGATGTGAATATGGCAGTTATGTTGTATATTATACTGTATATGATTAACCCAATATATATATATATATATATATATATATATATAAGAACCAGAACTGCTCCTGCGAAATTTGGTATTGCCGATACGGAGTTAGTGAAAAATCACATACAATCAATCCCAAAAGACGTGAGCCATTGCTCACCAAACAAAACCTCTCAAGTATATCTGAGTCCTGACTAGAATATAGGTTGGCTTTATAGACATTTTAAGGTTAGGCATCCAGAAAGTACTATCGTAGAAAGCTTCTATCGACGAGTATTTCAAAAAGATTTCCCTAGCCTATCCTTCAAAAGACCAGGAACGAACACCTGCAAAACGTATGACTTATTAAACTGCAAAATTAAACTTAAACAAGAAGAAGCCCAGCTGCGAAAGTGCAGTTAGATTTGCACCATCGCGAAACTGAAAAAGCCCGAAGTATAATGAAGGAGGACATCTACCAGTCCCAGAGAATTGCAAGTAATACAGCAAGTTTATTGATGGACCTAGAGTAGGTACTGTTTGTACTACTCTCACCAATTCGGAGATGTTTTACTTGTGGCAGCTGTCGTGTTACAATTTTTGTGTACGTTTAGAGGATATGGGTCAACCTATTATGTGCATATGGAACGAGAACATTGGCAGTCGTGGTGGTAATGAAATAAGATCGTGTTTATTAAAAGTTTTAAATCAGGGCATTACAGAGAAGAAACACATTATATGGAGTGATAACTGCTGCGGGCAAAACAAAAACCGGATGACAGTGTTTACATTCCTGTTTTGTTGTCTTTAGGCGTCTTTGAAAGTATTGAACAAAAATTTCTTGTGAGCGACCATAGCTTTCTGAGCTGTGATCATGACTTCGCTCAAATCGAATACAGAAAATGGGCCATGAAATCCTTTATTCGATCAAACCTCATTGATGTTGTCAAATCAGCAAAAGTCACAAAACCCTTTCAAATAGTGGAGATCGAAGAACATGATTTCCACAATATTCAACCTGCTGCAGATGAGCTTATAAATATTCCAAAACTATATATTAGTAAAATGGTGGCTTTAAGATATGAAGCTGAAGATCCAACTGTAGTTTTAACAAAAAACACGTACTTATTAGGAAAATATGTCGACAAAGACCAAATTTTAAAAAAGGAAAAAGTGGGCTGGTTATTCGGCGGACAGTTTTGGGCTCAGCAGTTAAGAAACCAAACAATGAGAGACAAAATAGTAAACTTCCTTGCAATGATCCCTTATTGGGAGGACCCAAGACACAAGGAATTCTATTTAAATATTGTATAAGTGACACTTAGCAGCTTTATAACACGTGTGGCACTTAACACCTTCCTGAGTTTTTGTTAGAACAAATTATTTTTTGTTGCCTATTGATAGTTTTTAAAGTTGTCTGTCGGTAGGATGTTTCAGCGGTATAATTTATGAATTTTGGATAGTTTAGTTTTCCTTGTATTGAAATATTAACCTAATGAAATGTCTTTTTTCAATAACTTGAATTTGTGATTTTGGCACTTAGCACCTTCCTTACTTTAGGTCTTCAATTATTAAGATATTTTGAACAAAGTATTTCTACATCAGTCTGTCAACAAAACATCACAACTAAAATAGCTGAAACATAATAAACTGCATTCCTATTGTAAATACTAAAATATGCATGTACTAGGAAAGAAGTACTTCCTCGCAACTCTTAACGTAATGTAGAAACAGAAGTACCTATTATAAATCTACTATCTAAATCTGACTATAGTGCGTTTCAGAGTCGCCGTGCAGCATGGAGAAGATAGGGCAATGGTTTTCTTATGGGACAAAAATGACATTGTTGCCAGTATTCGTAATCTCTTAACAATAGCACGTCGGGTTTATTTTGTTATGAGGTAGGTGTTAAGGATGTTCTAAAACAAAAATAAAATTATCCAACCAAGATAATAATGTTAAGTTTTTAATTTGTTTTGTTATATACAATGAGGAATTTCTCTTTGTAAACTAGTGTGAAAAAGGTATATAGGTGCGAATAATACTACTTTTAAGGCAAATGACGTCGAAAATTTAATCAAGGAAGCATATTCTCAAGTGACACCAGAAAATTGGAGCAACTACGTAGGCCATGTGGAGAAAATAGGAAAGTCAATGTGGGAAGTTGACAACATAATGGACGAAATAGAGCCCATAATTATCAATATCAACGCTGGTGATAGTGATAGTGATCTAAATATTTTTAGCGACAGTGATAATTAACTATAAAACATGTCGTATATTTCACAAAATCTTCATAATTTTATGTAATTTATTTTCTCAGTTATATAATACTGCTTGCCTATTATATCAAGCTGGTATTTGTTTTGTTTCTGTTTTCCTCTTATAAATATGTAAATAATAAACAATTAATTGCACTTAGCAAAAATTGTACTATCAGGTTTAATAAAATATAAATGTTTTAGAACCACTGAACCTGGCATTTAACAACATGCGTCCTTTAGGGAATACAATAGCAGTACCATACTTCAAACCTTTGTGTGGAAGGGATTAAATTTTGTGTCTTAAAGGTGCCTCACAAATAAGTTTGACAACCTTGTATTTGTATCTTCACCATGCTGCACGGCGACTCTGAAACGCACTATAGACTAGACAGGTTACATGATGCATTGTGTGTTGCCTATTTTAGAAAATTAAGGCTAGTTTTTTAAATGGACTGTAAATGTAAAAAATTAATAAACCACGTGTTTATAGTATGTAGCTTAAGAATTTACTCCAAAGTAAATTAGAACTACCAAAGTGACGTGGATTTTTAACATTCTGAGTAGTTGTTTCAGTGAATAGAATAGTTAATAAACCTACGACAGACGAAACGTATACTAGGTTTTCTTTGAATTTTCTAGATTTAGCGGTAAGTAATCTATCGCAGCCAAGTTTATATTGTTCCTTCCTCCACCATCACTTCCAATTGATTCACAATTAGTATTTAATTATATTATATATTAAATTAAATTAGTTTACAGTCAATATCGAGTTTGTACCTAACAGTAAGATCATTTACATAATTAAGAAGGAGCACCATACTGTTCCTTGTGGTACATCTGTTTTAGCAGGGAATTCTTTACTTATTTTCTTATTAAAGTAGACCTGGAGTTGCTTCTTCGAAACATTACCTTTAATTAAATCACTTCCAAAGCCTCTGATCTAGTTATTACCTAATTTACAACAGAGAGTGGAGTGAACTATATCAAAGTCCTTTGTGAGATCTAATACAACATTGCTAGTGTTGTGCTACAGTCTAGGTGTCCACGTAGACATTTTATTGGCTCAAGTAATCCATTACTAGGGCTAAGGGGATTATGAAAGCAAAGCTGCAACCAATTTTCCCAATTAATTAAGAAAATGTTTCAATCTACCTTATACAGGGTGTCCCAAAACATACCGGCAATATTTCAAAGATGAATTCCAGAACTATTTAGAGTCGAAAAGTCCATATACAAGTTTATTTCATAATTTATGTGGCTAAACTTTTAGTTTAACGAATTTTATGAAATAAATCTTTTTTCAATACATTTTTATTATTTTATTTACAAGAAATGTAATAATTATATCCAGTGTGTTCCAAACACAAAGCCGCTTGTCGCAGTATAGATCGCTGCGTTCTTAATAAGGTTGCTGGGTTATTCCTAGTAATATCGACAACCTGCTGTATTCTTTGGCGTAATTCTTCTTCTACATAACACTTCAGTTACATAAACAATCTGTTTCATGTGGCCCTAAAGATAAAAATCTAAGGAGTCAGGTCCGGCGAACGCGGTTGCCATACTACGGGTCGTCTTACTCCAAACGATCATTCCGGAAAATATGCGTTAAGTCAAGCGAAGACATTGATGTGTTGGTGCTCCATCGTGTTGATATCACATTGCGCGTCTAATATTTAATGGCACATCTTCCAGTGTTATGTTTATTTAAATTTTGCCGCTCCATTTGGATTAGTGTCGTACTTTAATTGCCGCTTCACAGGAATTATAATTCCATTTTAATTGCCATTTTCTTATGTCGATTACCGTTTTCGTTATTTTTCTTTTAAGATTGAGTTATGAGGGGCCGATTGCCCAAAGTCTTGAAGTTTGTAAGCCGAAATTGCCTATTCATGTGTTGTCTGCACCTAACTCTGGACGCGTTCTGCGAATTTACGTTTCAGATCTTTCTAGAACAATTTCATCATATTTCTCAAGATGGCGTAATATTTTCGACCAACACTTGTTCGAGTAGCGTTAGTTCTTCAGTCGATTTTAAACCTTCGCCGACTCCGGTCTAACCCAATTCCATCTACGGGGGGCCGTAAATAAGTCGAGTGCTGCAGGGGAGGCTTGGGTTTTTCGATGGGTGTCCATCATGTGTGATTTTCGTTTCGCTGTTTACCGTGGGGTGAAAACAGAACTTTCGACAAATGTCGGATTTATACAAACAGACTGGATTTTATCCATGGAAAAGCAATTTATTGAAAAATTGCCGATCGCCTTTGGCGGATTAATATCGAGCCCAGTTCCTGTCCCAACGCATCGAAGTTTTGGCCCTTGATGTTGAATCCATTCCATCCAGTCTTCAGGGGCGTGCCAGCGGATATTCCCGCATCTTGTGAATTAAATTGTGCCTATTTCGCTCTATCCCATTCATCGGAAGCTAAAGTAAAGAACCAGTTTTTTTGTGTGTTGTGACAAGAAACCTTTTACGACCTTCAGTCACCGGTTGTCTTTGTTTGCACTACTGATTGTAAAGAGCAATTTCTTTTACATTGTGTTATGCTTGTAAACTCAACGCCTCTGGCCACGTAATTCTTTGAAGAAGGTAAATATCGTGCGCCAGCAGCGGCGGGTTTGTTAATTGAAAGCTCAAACCAACAGTTTGTATTATTAAACTACGAGATCATCATTTTCTGTGCTTTTTTGTATTGTGTCATTTCTAAGAGTTTGATTATATATGTTTTAAAATTCACTGCCTCTTTTATTATTGTGCATTCTGTATTTGTGTGTGTACGAATTTTGCAAGCTTTATAAACAGAAGGGAGGCACAATAAAGGTGAGTCCGATTCCCGTAAGCTGCTGGCTTCTCGGCTTTCCACGAGGACCTACAATCTGCTGTATTTGGAAGGTGGCGCCCAGTAATTTTGACCCACTCTGTACACAACTAGGAAGAATTCCTCCCGTAAGCGATTTCCGTGAACTCCCCCTACTCCTCTGAGCTAAGCCGCAGGCCTTTTTCCACCTATCGGGTTGCGGGTCGACGAAAAGCTCGTTTGGCCCGTAACACCAGTAATAAGGGTAAAGAGTTTTCTAGAAAATATTTGTAACTTGCACCATTCAAACTGGTGTGGCAGTTCCAATGGTCCAATCAGATGATCATTAAGAATATCAGCTATCATATTAACACTAAATCTATGGTGAAAATACGACCGTCTTCTTAAATGAGGATTTTCTGTACCCATTCATGAAAATTATGATAATTATTGATACCATCTCGTGTGAAAGAAGTTTCATCGGTCGAGAAAATATGCAGTATTTTCTCCAAACCTGGTTTCTACATATTCCAATACGTAATGCAATTCTTCGCACACTTAAAGACGGATATCCTTGTAACAAATCAAGAACCTTGTTTATCATCGTTTATGGGTCTACGGACAACTCCTTGGCCGACTGTATGTCTTGCATTGAAAGTGCCACGTTCCCCCAGCTGACGATGTGAATTAAAGAAAACTGTACGCGTAGGCAGTCTTCTATAGGGATATCTTCTACGATATGCTTGTTGTGCTGCTAAAGTATTTCACACAGACCGTACAAATAATGAATATCTGCATATTCTTCATTTGAAGATAACATTGGCATTGCGAATCACTTTTGAATTACGATGGGAATAAGGATATTACATTTAGGACATATGTTTATATGGACTTTTCGACTCTAAATAAGTTCTAGAATTCACCCTTGAAATATTGCTGGTACATTTTGGAACACACATTCTGTGTGATTTTCCCGAAATTGAAATTGGGGGATTGTAGTCGACACTGTTTCTGTGGCCCGCTTGAAGTATTTGTATTATTATATTATTTTGTTAATTATTTCTTGTCATGCATCCTTCAAATTTACATTATATAATAATTCAAAGCATTACTTAATATTTCGTAGGGTCTTTGCTGCTTTATACGTATTTTGAAGAGACTTTCAAAAGGAATATGACGAATCAGCTTGATAGGTTATTTGAAGTATTATAAAACTTATTTTTGCACAGACTGCAACAGGCAGTGTCCCCTATGTACAGACATTTGACTTCATTTTCAAAAACTTGTTTGCGTTTTCCAAAAATATTTATTTAAAATTTTGCCTCTCGGTTATTAGTGCGGTATTAATGTAAAATGTTAAATAAAACAAAAATACTTCTAGGTGATATTACATACCTGGAAAACAGAACTGCACCAATATTATCTTTCTAGATATTTTTAAATGCGATATATCTCATTAACAAATCGGTTATCGACTGCAGTCATTAGGACCTTAATTCGTTTAGGTCGAATTAACTAAAAAAAATGTATAAACCGGTTCGCATTGGAATATCAAAATAGTGCGTACGCTTATTACAATCTGCCCAAAAAAATTTTTTTCTAATATTTCTATATTGGGATTTTAAGCGGATTCGTCTTGACAGACCCTGTATACAGACTTATACTATGATAAATGTTTATTGTATATGTATAATTCCTAATATATAAAAATTACAAATTGAAATGAAGGCGATGATGAATTGTAAAATGGGTTGCGTAAACAAATATATGTAGGGTCATTATTATCTTATGTGAATATCCCTGTATAAATTTTCTAATGCTTTTTACCACCGTTGTCGTCTCTTCCACCTCCAGTGTCATTATGTATCTTTACTCTGCTAATTAATATGTAATTGGTTGTACTTTCATGGCTGCCAATTAATTGTTGGGCGACAAGATATTGTTAAACCCACCTTGCTACTTGAAGAAGATACGAACTTTAATGAATAGTATCGTACAAATTTTCCTAGAAAATCTAACCCTATTACAATAATAAAACTACACACGACAGGCAACAAATGAAGGTCACGTGTGAAAGGACTATGCCTTTACAAGTGCCCCTTTAAAATCTTTTGAAAGTATAACTTGCGTAACTATTTTGCAAACGACCATTTTAATAATGCTTAGGCAATCGAGGTTGTTTTTTTTTAATATTTATGCTGTGTTCAACTGATTTATCGTTTGACATCTGTTAGCAAATTTTTGAAAGCAAATCAGTATCTTCAAATGCAATTACTGAAACCCGATTTTTATCTAAAGATTGCTTAATATATAAATAAATAAGGAATAGGCTGTATATCTTTTATGAGTATGAAATATGTTTAAAAAGTGTATACATTTTTTGTAATGCCTAACACTTTTAAATTCTATTGACAATTGTAAATATGTCCGAGACTCGAACACGCATCTTAAGCAGAATTGCCGTATGATTTTGCGTTGGTGGTTTATAATTAAGAGAGTGTTTATCGAATTATAGCTAATAGCTGGCAGGTTCTACTGCTTATAATATATCTAACATTTTGTCTTTGTCATTAAACATCTTCAGAATATCGTTAATTTCAAATACAAATTTTAAGTGCACTACGAAAATTCTGCAGTTACTAGTTATTTTTTAAATCTGACAACATTGCATATGTCACCGAGTATACACAAGAAGAAAGTTCAGGTATAGTCTTCCTCAAATGATATCGTTATCCGTTTTAAAAAGGTACTTGTAGAACAGGGATTTACAAGCTACTTGTAACTCGGTTTAAAGCGCCGGTCGCATTCGAGTAAATTTATACCTTAAGAAGAAAACGAGGTTACCTAGGGGTTGTGACTCAAGCAAGAAGCTTAAATTTCCTGTTTTTAATTCATTGTTAAAGATTGCGCTGTTTAATTGAACTATTCTTATTTATGTCAAACCTAGTAAACAATGAATCAACATTGGCCTCCGTAATTAACTTGCATAAGTAATAAGTTACTTTTCAGAGATTAGATTAATGAGATTAATTTTAAACTTAAGAAGTAAACAGGGCAAACCAATTGTTGATAAACTTCTGTGGGAAGTAGTTATTTATTTATATTTTATTTGTAAATGTGCACATCGTGGATTGATAGTGAACATTTAATTCAGCGAAAAATATATCCATTTTACCGGGAAAACTGCTTGCTTGTGGTAAAATTGTTACATCAAAGATTGAATGAAGAAAATACTGCAAAAAACTACATTGCTAAGAATTACAAAACGTATTGGATGTAAACATAAAACTATAAACAAACGTCAAGTTATTATGGAATCAAACAGATTACAAGCATCGCGCCGTAAATATCTTCAAAACATATCGCAAAAAAAATAGAAATATATGATACTTAGGCGAAACTTAGTACGACTCCCACGATATTGTACAGAAAAGTTGGACAGTCAGTTCCAGTCAGTGTAAAATAGATACAGCAGAAAAATAGTATATTTGATGTAATTATAATTTTGTTGCAATTTTGTTATTATTAAAAAGTGTAAATAAATATTTATACCTAAATGAAATGAATATTGGAAAATCTTACTCTATAAAATGAAATTCCTAAAGCGGGGTATGTTATTTTACCTGCATTTACAACTTCTTTAAATGTTAACCAGGAATTACCAGGCACCCTTTGGCGAGGCAACAACGATATAACTTGAAGGAAACTATAACCCTTTTTTACCATCATTTACCATTTTATATGTTAAAATCATTTAACAACGGACGAGTGAAAATAAAGTGAGGTTATGTGCGTGTTGTAATGCACGGTTTTGATGGGCTAAGTCATTAACCTTGACACTGAACGACAAAAATGGTCCGAATAGTATTATTTATATATCTCAAGTAATGATCCTTGAAATTTCATTGTTTTAGTTACATAAAATAAATATAACCTGCAATTGATATTATCAATATTACATCTGATCCATAGTTTCATAACAAGTGTAAATAATATGTTCCGCAATACATATCATGCAAGGCAATAATAACGTAATATGTTCAATGGTTGGAATCGAAATTGTTTTTCTTCCGATAGTACATTTTCCTTTATTACAGTCTTCTGGATAAATCTGCAATGCCGTTTTTCTTAATTAGCCCTGCATACTGCTTGAGGGTCCAAACGAGGCCGACCTAACAGTATTTTGATTAGGGAATAAAGTTTTGTAATGCAGTATTTTTATTTTGTTCACATTTTCCTAAAGCACAATAGCAATAGTTTATCTAAAGACGAGATTTGTTACACTACCTGAAACAATGAACGCTACTCCTGAAATAAAAGTGCACAGTCTTCGGTGTTTAGCGCATTGTCCAAGAATACAACAGCAGTAACTTCCAAAGAGGAGAAGCGACGCCGATACAAAGAAGAAGATCGATTTTGTAACAGCATCTAGAAATAAAGAAATTATTAGTTACGACTAAAACCCATTAACTTAAACAAAAGCCTTTAAATCCAATACAATTTAATGTTAAACCTTTTTCCTATAATGATTAATGTGATAGCGTTTGGCACATAATTTTGAGATCTCGGTTTATACCGACCTTGAGAATATAACTCTAAAGGAGTGATTTGAAGACCTAGGTCATTCTTCGGGCAAAATTAAATAGATATTATAACCTAACTTTATTAAATGTAATGCATAATAAAATTGTTTGAGTAATGTTATTTATTCGGTTATACTCACTTAAAATCATTAGGTAAATGATATAAAAATGTAATTATGTATTGTATAGAAGGTATCGTAAGTGTCTGTGGAAATACGATGCTTTCAATAAAAACTGAAATTACCAATGGCACTTTCGATTCCAACAAAGATTTTCTTTGCTGCACGTTTTTTGTAATCCAAATTTAATTTTAAACCAGTTAAAAACAGCCAATTCATCTCTATAAAAATTTGACAAAACGACAAAGATACTAAATATTCCTTATGGAAGGCACCAAAAACAATCAAAAGATAACCCAGGTACCACCACTAAAAACTGTAAACGGTTGGGAAAGAGACAACAAGCAGAAGGCTCAAACCAATAAAAGAAAGAAAAGAACTGATACCAACACACTGGTTTGGATTCCGAAACTAACATTCATCTGAGATTAAGTTCATAGGGTAATAAATACCAAAGAGAAAAGTCTTGAAGGTAAAAAGGTCTGCTCAGCAATCGTCTTAGATGTTGCCCAGACTTTCGATAAAGCATGGCATCAAGGGCTGAATCGTAAACTAGAAAACATTCTACCTAAACAATTTGGTGAAGTCCTACATCGCAAACAAACTATTCAGGATTAAATAAGGAGAGGAATACTCCGACCTATACGATATTAAAGCAGGGGTACCACAGGGCAGTGTACTGGGACCAATACTATATCTATTGTACACAAATGGCATCCCGTTGGCCAAGAGATAACAATGGCCACGTTCGCAAACGACAGTGCAATACTAGCAATAGGCGAAAGAACTAAAGAAACGGCAGAAACATTTCAACAAGCCACAAACCATGGACAAATGGATGGAGAATAAAACTAAACGAAAACATATATTCTTTGAGGATTTCGCGGTTTCTCGAACTGTCAATATTACAATTTACTTCTGGCTTAGACCTCGTCGTCATTTACGAGGGGGTATTGATATCTAGTTAGCCTTGAAAGTTTTTAGTAAAGAAAAGTGAATATGGTTGCTATGGTTACAACTAAAATGGTTTATAAATAAGTTGTCAAAGTTTAATATCCATAAGTTGAACGGTGATCAAACTGTGAATTTTTGAAAACGGCATGTTTGAGAAAAGATAGAATTTGAAAAAATCGAGTTTCGGTCAGTTATTAAGTATTTTTTTTTGAAAGGGTTAACGGGCAAGGAAATTTTTGTTGATATGATAGAAACCTTAAGTGATTAGTGTCCTTCATACGCCACTATTAAAAACTGGGTTGCGGAATATAAAAGAGGAAGATCAGAAGCGAAAGATGGGCACCGCCCTGGAAGAACAATTTCTGTGACCACTCCGGAAAACATTGATTCTGTCCATGATATGATTTTAGAAAATCGACGTATTGGGATTAAGAATGTTGCAGAAGCATTGCACATTTCCTATGAACGTGTGTGTCACATCATTCATCCCGACTTGGGTATGAGAAAGCTTTCGGCCAAATGGATTCCAAGATGCTTGAACGTTGATCAGAAGCGCGTTCGATTGACACCGTCAAAGGAAATCTGCCGCCGTTTTGCAGAAGATATGGAGGAAACGTGGATCCATCACTATGACCCGGAGACTAAAGAGTAATCCAAATAGTAGAATCATGTTGGTTCTCCACGACCCAAAAAATACCGGTTTCAAAAATCGGCTGGCAAGATTCTTGCTTCAATTTTCTGGGACAAAGATGGGATAATTCTGATAGATAATTTGGAACGGGGTATAACTATCACGGAAGCATATTATACTAAGCTACTAACTGAATTACGTAAGAAAATTGTGGAAAAACACCGCGGAAAAGTTGCCAGAGGTGTGCTCTTTTTGCAAGACAACGCTCCTGATCACAAGTCGTTGATTGCACTGCAAAAAATTGATGAAATTGGTTTTGAATTGGTTGACCATCCGCCCTATTCTCCGGATTTAGCACAGTCAGACTATTATTTGTTTCCAAAACTCAAAAAACATTTGAAAGGTAAAATATTTTAGACAAATGACAAAGGAATATGTACCGTTGAGGAGTGGTTTGCAGACCAAGACAACGATTTTTTTTAAATGGCGTAGAATTACTTTATGAACGTTCTGCTAAATGTATACGTTTTAAAGGAGATTATGTTGAATAAATAAAATGTTGTTTTGGAATATTGTGGCGTTTTATATAGTAGGCTAAATACTTATCAATACCCTCTTGTAGGTACTACACCCAGCATTATCAGGTAAGGACCAACCTGTAGCTTGTCTGCCTTTACAAGCATTTGCTCTAGAACTTTGAGCAATATTTGTTCGTAGGGCCTGCCTGCCTAAACAGGGCCGTGTGCTTAGATTATTTAAACCTTGGGGCGGACAAGGATTTGATCTTGATGTATTTTGTTTGCCAGGATAATAATACTTAATCGTCTTATGCCTGTTAGCCGTCTGTGAACCCATACAAACTAACGTTTAGCAAGACATTGCAGCTTGTATCTTCAGAGTGAATAGAATACTGAATTTAAATCTGAGAAGCGGAGGTATTTATCTTTGAGCCAGTTGGGCAGAACGACGCAGTTTTGGTTAGCTGTCACCGTTGGGCAAAGACGGATCTGGTGGAGCGTGATCGTGTGATGCTGCTTAGGAGTCCTTAGAGGATAACCTACTGGAGTCCAAGCTTTACTGAGTCTAAAACCATCCTCCCTGTTTATGTTGTTAGGTCGCTTCTCAATTTCAATTGCTTCACGTATGATACGACGGAAGTAATGAGGTACTCTGGTGAGTACCCGAGCATTGTCAAAGCCCATCTTATGCCCAGTTAAACCAATATGTTCAGCCACCGTAGATTTGTGTTTGCAATCATCTTTGTGCTCTCGCAATCTTAACTCAATGGAACGACCAGTTTGTCCGATAAAGTTTGAGCCACAAGAGCAAGGGATGTTGTAGATCCCGGCTGATTTTAAATTTGATATATGTATGATCCTTAGCGAATCTGCAACCGTTTCCCAAAATTGCATTGTCCTAAAGACAGTCTTAATGCTGTACCTTCTAAGAACATGCCCAATCTTATCAGTAATGTCTTTATTATAAGGTAGAAGCCTTCCGGAGGTGCCAGTTCCTCCTTAGTTTTGGGCCGTTCCGCATTGCGGATTGCTCTCTGAATTTCTGTGGTTGAATATCCGTTTTGTTGTAACGACATCAAGAGATGAGTTTTCTCTTATTGTAGATATTCTGTATCTGAGATTCGGACTGCCCTAGTTATTGGCGTTTTTAACATAGTTGCTTTCTGCATCGGGTCATAATGCGAATTTGCATTTAAATACCTGTCTGTATGGGTTTTCGTTCTGTACAACAAATATTGCTCAAACTTGTAAAGGTAAACGTACCTGATAATGGTGGGTGTAGTTCCCAAATGACGACGCGGTCTAAGCCGAAAGTAAATTATAATATTGACTAAACGAAAACATGTCAGTGCATATCAACTTCATAAACAAGAAGGATGATTACGTACCAGTTAAACTGAACAACAGCGTCATACCCCATGCTAATACAGCTAAGGATCTTGGAATGAGCTTGGATGCCAAACAACGATGTAAAGAGCATATAAAAAGCAAAGAGAGGAACTAAATATAAAATACAAGAACTGTATTGGGGACTGGGAAGAAACTCACAACTTTCAATACATAACTAGTTACTTCTGTACAATCAAGTTTTAAAAACAGTATGGAAATACGGTTGTCAACTTTAGTGTTACGCCAGCAAAGCTAACGTCAATCAAATTCAAAATTTCCAGAATAAAGTGCTAAGGAATATCGTAGATGCACCCTGGTGCATGCATGCTAGAAACAATGATATTCACAAAGATCTAGGGATAAAAGTCGTGACAGAAGAAATCAAAAACCTTGCCCAGAAACATGAGACCAGGCTTCATCACCATGTAAACGTCGACGTAATCCAACTCCTCGACAATACAGATTTAGTAAGTAGGCTCAAGAAGACCACACCTTTTGAGCTAGTGTAAAGAAACGTAAAAGTGTCAGTGAAATATTTAGAGGAAAACTGAAGTGGTGACACACGAAAAAAGTGTTACAAGATAAAACTGAGAAGACGCAAGTGGATGAATTCTTAGCATTGCCATTTAGTTAATTTAAGTTAGATAAAAATTGCTGTAACACCTCATAATAAAAAAATCTCTATTAAACGAGACCATTCAATATTACTACAAACAACATCCATGATTTTGTAAACCAAGTAATTCTAAATTTCAGTCAATAAAATTCTGGTGTGAATTATAAAACAAAAGACAGCGTATTACTTATTTAAAATACAGGAAATTCTCGATTATCGGTGTGCGGTTGTGTCTAATAATAAAGGTACGTACGTATGTACATACAGGCCTATCGCATTTTTCTTTCGTCATCAACGGAAATTGTAAGTACACTACCAGTATTTTACAATTTTATATACCAGCTTTATTTTTAACAGTTTAATGTGCCAAATGTGTTTTTGTATACTTTATAGTACATACGAAGGTAATTTTCTCAGTAAAAAACAAATATCGTATTATTGGTGTTTTTCCGATATCCGTGCACATTTATCCGGTGATTAGCACGGATAATCGAGAGTTTTTTTTTAAACAGAAGGTAAAGAAGCAGAGTTCGATGTTTACAGGACAGAAACCAGCTTAAACAAATTTATTACCAATGACTCAAATCATTGTTTCCAACAGAACTGCTTTTTAACTGTTTGGTTCATAGACTACACACTTTTCCATTACATCTAAAAATTGGTACATCAAAAATATTGCTTCCAACAATGGTTTCGCTTCAGACAATATTGAGAACTTAATTAGGAAACGTAAACTAAGATTGAATGTTCGTACTTCCACAACCACTTTGAAGAGAACACGAGAAATTTAATCAAAGTTACATTCCTTCCCCTAACCAAAGGTCTTTATAAAATATTAAAACAAATAAATACCAAAATTGTATTTTGTTTATATAACAACATTCGGAATCTATAAGGATACACTAAAGATAAAGTGAAAACTTTGGAAAAGTCGGGGATTTACAAATGTTACTGTTCTCACTGTAATCGACAATATGCTGGGCAAACTAATCGTAACATTAAAATTAGGTTTAAAGAATATGTATCTCAACTAAAAAATCATAGGATTGATAAATCAAGTGTTGCCCAACATATTTACAGGATAGGACACGGTATAGACCCAGAAAATTTAGAATTGTTAAAGGAAGTATCTCCAACAAAAGAACTAAATTGATATGGGAGCATTCATATTCTCAAAAATAGAAGATTTTTCAAATTTTGGCAGTGGATAATACCTAACGTAGATATAATGAACATGTTTAAAATAATCCTATAATCGATTAAGCATCCAAAATAATCTACGTTAGGATTCTTGCTATTTAAGCCTTTGTTTGTTAGTAGATTAGCATTGGACTACCATTATTGACCTGGTGAAGAACTTGTCAGAGGTATTTCTCAGCCAAAGTGAATTTAGACAGTCCGAGTTGATCAGTTCCCACTGAATATGGCAATTTCATTTTTGAAATACTTATTTAGGAGTTCTAAATATCGTGGTGGTAAGGCGTTCTTCAAAATTATCTTGTCAATATTACAATTTTCTTTCGGCTTAGACCGCGTCGTCATTTGGGAACTACACCCAGCATTATCAGGTAAGGACCGACCTGTAGCTTGTCTGCCTTTACAAGCATACACCCATACAAACTAACGTTTCGCAAGACATTGCAGCTTGCATCTTCAGAGTGAATATAGCACTGTAAAGATGCCAACTAAGTTACCAAAACTCGTATGATAATATTTGCTTGGCAAGTGGTTTCTATAAGATTTTGAAAATCTGTACCTTTCAGTTTTCCATCAGATTCGTTTTGGTGTCATGTTAGAATATTGTAGAAATAAATTAAACGTCTCTGTTTCGAATGTTACAACAGCAAGCAGAATAATCCAGAAAATACGTGTCTACCACAACCACAGAAGACCTACAGCTTGGCGTGGGCTCCGAACTATGTAAATGTAAACATTTCTATTCCATAGAAAATGTACTAGGCAGAATGCTTCATGGTTTGTCATTATCTTACGAGGGAGAACGACAGTTCAAAATCCTGTGTTCTGGTACTGAGAATTGAATCCCAGACCTTCAACGTAGAAGTCTCTAGCTCATGACCGCCACAATTTTGAATGTATTACCCAATATCTAAACGAAACAAGTCGAAAAAATTGTTAGCTTGTAAGTTTACAAACTAAAAGTGCTACGAAATTTGTTAGAAAACCTCAAGATACATCTTGGAAAGTAGAACGGACACTATGAAGACAAACAAGGTAAGCGAAAAGGGACATACATCTCTGAACGTGGAAGAAAGGTGTAAGTAACCTATCTCAAATAGGTGCACTAAACGAACTGATACAATGTAATATAATAGCCCTACAAGAGATAAGATGACTAGCAACAGGAGGACTAACACGTATAAACAGAAATATGTACTACAGCGGTGATAAATAACAAACCAGATTGAAAAAAACGTCACCGCTTTCAAACCAATTACCAAAAGGATGTGATCGGGAATTTCAACACTAAAATAGACCCAGAGGATGCAATTTAACAATAGGAACGTGCAGCCTATGCGAAGGATATAACTTTAATGGAACTTTAGTATAAAATACATCTAGCAACCTGGAAATCCCCTAATGGGGGTACATTCAACCAAATCAAATAGACCATGTCTTAATAAGTTCCAAATTCTACTTGTACATAATGGACACTAGAAAAATGAGAGGCGCAGCAATAAGCTCGAACTATTTTCTGGTTAAAATAAAATTCAGAGCGATAATAAATAAAAGAGCCATCCTGGAAGGAGGAAAAACAACAAAATACAATCTGAAGAATCTAAAGAACAACCAAGAACAAAACAGATATTTTGAAGTGCTGGGTAAGAAAATTCATGAAAATATGAAGGTGGAAATGAGAATGAGAAAATTAGTAACACTTGGGGAAAAATCAAAACGTATAATAAAGCAGGGCAAGAATCTATAGGAATAGAACCCCAAGGACGATACAATCCATGGTGTAACTACATATGTGCGAGAGCCATTGACAAGGGAAACGAAGCAGGGCAACGACTATCGCAAAGACTAACCAAAACTAAGAAACAAGCAAAAACAAGGGAAAAAATATCTAAACGAGCAGCTGAACCAAAATTGAAATGTGCAGGTACAAAGACAGTGAGATAATCGAGAGAAATAAGATCTAATGTGATGGAAAGACTTATCGGAAGAAAATTGAGGTACAAAGTAGTAAGTACCAAAAATGAGCGTTAGTACAGAACAACCAAGAGTAATAATCCAGAATTATACGTTAGAGATGTCGTCATACTACAACTAAAAAATAATAAATCTTAAGATATAGACGGAATACCAGCTAAATTACTAAGCAAGGAGGAGAACTAGAAACTAAAATGCATAAAATAATAAGAACCTTCTGGAAAACAGAAAACATATCCGAGGAGTGAAACATTACCAGTATCTGTCCAAAATACAGGAAGGGCGACCAACAACACTGCAACAACAATAGCGGTTTCTCTATACAGTGTGTAACGTACAAGATTCTAACATATATAAAAGCAAAAGATTAGAGCTATACGCAGAGGATCTCATAGGAGATTACCGTGCAGTGTTTAGAAGAGGAAAGTTTACATCAAATGTTCACTTCATGACAAATTATGGAAAATAGGTACGAATTTAACATACTTATTCATCAACTATTCCTAGAGCAAGCATGAAAGAAACGCTCAATCAGGTGATAATACGAAATCAGTTTACAAAAACATTTCTAACAGATAAAGGACTAAGGCAAGGAGATGGCTTTGCCTGGATCCTCTTCAATATAAGCTCCGAGAAAGTTATTTGAGGCACAGAAACTAAGACTTATGTCAAATCATGGGGTATGTTAACGATTTTAATATTATGGGAAGGAATGTACTAGCAGTGAAAGCATGGTGTACTTGATAGAAGAGGCAAGACTGACAGGACTACTGCTGAATAATAATATTACAAAATACATAGCCGTAAAACCAAAGACACGATTGGGACAAAACATTACTACGGACAATGTGAATCTTGAAGTGCTACGAAAACTAAATAGTTCAACTCGACATTAAACAAACAGAACCTTATACTATAGACAATCTAAGAAAAACTGATACCTAGGAATACAGCGTACTATGCAGAGCAAATTGTAATGAAATCACAAATAGTCGCCGTAAATGTCAAAGGAAAATTGTATAAGAGCATCATAAGACCTATAGTCTCCCATGGTTGCGCATTGTGAACAATGACCGCTAAGTGCGCAACCCCATTATTAGTATGTCCGGAACGTATTGAGAAGAATATTTGGACGGATATAAGAAAACAAATAGAGAATAAATTACAATCACGAACTGACAGAAATAGAAAAAAGCACAGACCTGGTTACATACATAAAAATCCGACAATAATGGGCAGGGCACGTGGACCGCATGGAAGTAAGAAGATGCTCAAAGGAACCATGGAAGGCAGTATCTAGATAGGGTGGACGATGTCCTAAGATGGCATGACACTATACTTAACGATGCAAGAGAACTAACAAGCGTAAGAAACTGAGGAAGAGATAGAAGGAGGTTAAGACCCACAGAATAGATGGATGGAAGCACACTTTCTGTAAAAGTATGATATTATTTATAGCTATTTATAGCGAATTAGTACATATGACAAATATTACTTTGCAATACCTCAAAGCTTCTATCCGTGTTTTATTTAACCCTGTAAAAAGTGTATTGTTTAAGGATGACTTTGATAAGTGAATAAGAATCGTTAATGAAATTTTTAAAAAGCACTTTAAGAGAGCCATATTAGAAAATAGTATCACAGATAGTAAAATTTCTAGGAACGTCTAAGACATGTCCTGTATAACCATACCTTAGTAATCCGTTAAGTACATTTAAATACGAGATAATCGCCTTTTGCTACTCAGCAAACCTTAGAAGAACTTCAAAACATGCTGACCCAACTTGATCGAACCGCCAAACAAATAGGATTAAGAATGAACCTCGACAAGACGAAAATCGTGTCCCCTAGCGACAAACAATTCTCAATAGAACAAAATAACATCGAGGCAGTAGATGAATATATTTACCTAGGACATTTGATAATATTGGGGAAAGAGAACCAAGGAAACCAAAAATCAGAGATAGTGAGGCGAAGTAGACTTGGTTGGGCTGCTTTCGGGAGACTGGGAATGATTTTTAAAAACCCAGAGATCCCAATTTGTTTAAAAAGGAAAGTGTTTGATTCTTGCATCCTACCAGTTCTCACTTATGGACTGGATACTACAACTCTAACAGAAAAAAGTGCCGAACGGTTAAGAGGTAACACAAAGAGCGATGGAACGAGCCATGCTTGGTGTAAGCATTGGAGATAAAATTAGAAACACCGAGATACGACAAAGAACAGGAGTTATAGACGTAGTAAAACGAGTCGCACATCTAAGGTGGAGCTGGGCAGGACACATTGCACGTAAGAAAGAGGATAAATGGACCAACAGAATCATACAATGTCGTCCACGAATATCGAAAAGAAGTGTGGGTAGACCGCAAAAGAGATGGGTGGACGATATTAGGAAGGTCGCAGGAAAGAAATGGTCTCAGATCGCTCAGGACAGGACCGCTTGGAAAGATTTAGGGGGCCTACATCCAGCTGTGGATGGCAAATGGCTGAGAAGAAGAAGAAGAAACCTTAGAAGAACTGCTTCAACATAACCTAACATTATATCTATTAATTTGGACAGCGAATAGTCCGGACTTAAGCTAGTTTGTATTGGGGACGGGGTTAAAAAATAGTTTTACATTCAAATTAGACTCACATAGATTATATTCACTAAACTCATTTAAATTGTTTATGGAATTCATTAATTAATAATAATAAACTTTTTTCGGTATGCTGTACGCTGTACTATATGGATTACATATCCGTGATATATTGTTGTACGGTGTACAACAATATATCACCGACAAATCCGATTACGTAGTACACCGGTCTGTATTTTCTTAAACAACTAACATTTTTCACTAAAACGTGATTCAAGAACAGTAATTTTGTCTGGTTATAAACAAACGACTTAAATCAGCGCAAGTAAAAGAATACTCACATGGAATAGCTAAAGTTGAGTCGTTGGGATCCGGACTGTATTTTTCTTTCGAGAAGTAATCGATTCTGCTGCATTCGTACAGAGTTTCTCCAGCTGCAACAAAAGGAAGCTGCAGTCATAAACAAGGAACAATTGCAGTAGGTTTTACTTTACATAAAACGATTTTAAAGCTTATGGAATATTTCCTGCTGTCGCCTACGTTTTAATACGACTAAACATTTCTGCAAAACGTTCACATTTCTGCTAAGTGTAGGGTAAGAGAACCATTAACTGCAAATGGGCAGGAAATAGCAGGAATGTGCAGGAATATCAGGAAATGATGCGATGTCCAACAGACGCTAAATGTCTTATTTTAACCATTAACTAGCAATGATGTGTACGAGCGAATTTCGACTACTTTCGGGCTGTTGGGCTTTAAAACAAATATATGCATGTTTACACTCTAGTAAGCTCTGCGAGGATTATATACTTTGTGAAGTTTGGCTTAAGAGAAATCAAAAGTTTTCTATATTCTTCTTTAATATTCAATTTCTACAGTATCTAACCGATATTTGGGATTTCAATTGGGTTGTTTTCGAACTAGAAGCAAATATTATTTAAATTCCTTCATCAATTCATATTTACTCATTGTAATAATAGTTTACGTAATAACTTTAGCATTCAACTATAAAATACTCCCTATGAAAGATAAAGTAGATACAAGCCACATTTATAACTCAAGAAATAAAAGACGCTGCCAATATTTATTTTATAATAATAATCTAACCTCTTGAAATAGTTTAAACCTTTAGGAGCTGTGTTTACATTTAGACAGTAATTTATTTATAAAAAAGGACGTTACAGTATGACAACGATGAAAAATAATATTACTTTGCGATAAACCTCCTCCGTCTAGCGATGTACCTGCGTAATTGATCTGGAAACTTCCTAATATCTTCTGGACAGAAGTCTTTGAGTTGCTTCATATCCACTCTTGACCACTGACTGAAATCTTTCCCCCCTTAAAAATTCTTAAGGCCAAATTAACAAAAACCGGAAAGAGTAAGAACAGGAGAGTACGCTGTGTGAGGAAGAAAATCCCACTGAAGCTTTCTTATGGTTTCAATTGTTAGTGCAGTGGTAGAAAGAAAGCAAACAGAATTTTGTCTTCTCTTCCGATTGTTCCTGATTCCCGCTTAATTTTATCGCTTAAAGTGTCGAAAAATAGTCTCCTTTATTTCTAAAACATTCTGTGAACAAAAAATCAAAGAGCACCCGTTGATATTCCCAGAAAGTGTTGCCATAATTTTAATAGCTGACAATATATTTTTTGTTTTCCTTGGCTTTGAAGATGAATACCGAGGAGTAAAATAATGCATGTATCCAGGTTTTATCAATAGTCACAAAAATTCATTAATTCTCATATCGCAGCAGCAAAGAAGAAGCGATTTGCAAGCGATTGAGCTTGTGTTCAACGATCAACAAGCATGGAATTCACATTGCAGTCGCCTTACGAAAAGATCTCTTATGTTCTAATGTCTTCAACACTTCTAACACTAATTTATAAATTTTGAGATATTTGACGAAGGGTTACCGGCCTATATTGTTGAATAAAATCTAATAATTTATTTTTGCGGAACTTGCAGCTCCTCATCTATTAGGCTCATTTTCTACACAGGTTCTCCAGTCTCTAAAAGATTTGGACCACCTAAACATCCGATTTTTAGAAAGACAGAAATTTCTAGCATCGTAACTGTAACTATCAGAATAATATTATGGCGAAACAGTTGCCATGTATATACAGGGTGACAGTAGTGACATTTTGTTTCCCAATGTCTTTATTATAACAGCCCCGAGGAACTTTGAATACAAAAGCTGTTTGTGTGCATAACCTAAAATTATTGCTGACTATACAGGGGGTTTTGTTTTAGTGGGGAAATTTTAAATAAAACATCCTATATATTATTACATTTTTGATTTCAAGTTTTTTAATCTTTATAACAAACTGTATTAAAGTCTTTGATTATTAAACTCTTTCAATTTCTGCACAAAGAAATCGCGAGAATAATTTTCATGATTTTTATGCTTTAGTTTATTTGGTCTCATACTGTCAGCAGCTAAAATATTTAAATATATTATTCTTTGTGGACTCTCTTTACCACTAAAGACTGTATTTATAAAACCAAAATTCAAATACTCGTAACAATATTTCATAGTTTTTGCTTTGGAAGTGTTGGCAGCTTCTTTATCTGCAGACGCAGATGTACTTGCGCAATCAAAATTACGTTTAGACCCGATAGATATTTTTCCATACTTGAAAAATATTTGTACAAACACAGGGGCAACAGAACAGTAACAAAATATTACGCGTCTACTCTCTGCTACGCATACTATTAAACTAACCTAACTGGACATGCATCATGGATTTATACGTTCTGTCCCCATTGTCACAATTTCTGGACCATTCCAAAGCGCTCGGGAAAGTTCGAGACTCCGTCTTGCTAGAAAGGGAGGCATTTGTCATAACATATATAAAGGGGGCGCGAAAGATTATGTTCTATTTCAGACTTCATCGCTGTTAATTTATCATATATATATTACCAAACCTTGCACTGCTTCTGTTTAAGACAAATGTTACAGCGCGCTAAAAGTTTGAACCAGAGGAAACATCAGGTTACCAAAAGTAATTACTTATATACTACCGTCACCTTCTACCTTAATATAATGAGCGTTTATTGCAATACAACACAAAGTTTTTCAGTCATAGTTTAATAAAAATTTGAGTATTGTTATTGTTATAGCTATAGTTAATGGGTTTAAAGCCGTTACGACTGAGGCATTGGAATCGGCCGATATACTTTAGCATATCCACGAAGTACATGTAATTCTACATCGTGTAAAAGTGATTGAAACTCTAGCATGTATCTTCTATTGGGAACATACAGCGGAAGTTGTGACTGATCTGGGCCCCAGTTACAAGAATAGTAGGGTCTTCTCTATATTTTAGATTAAAATGTACAGATTTTGAACATTACCTAATGCTATTACTAAATTTATGTTAAAAGTTTCTATAATTTATAAGGACATCCTGTAAAATTTACACATTTTAAGAAGGCGCTCATACCCATGTATTTTTTGGATAAGGCGTGATAATAATTTACTTCAAATCGTATTGGAAGTTCCCGATACTCGTTGCTCAAGAATTATATGCCTGTGTAATTACCTACGGCATCGATACTTTAAATAATATAGTTGTTTAATTACATAGATATTTACGAATTACGATTTACTTCAATATCATACCCGATGCCAATTTTGTATTCACACTTAAAATTAACCACTGGGGTAGTACGGTTGTATTTGTAAGTAGTAACAGTATAGAATTTCACATAAACTTTATTAAAAAATGTTTGTTCAATACGTTCGAAGTCAACTTAATCATCGTTCTGCTGAAACTAATTCAAATTTAAGTTGAAGTAATTAATGTTAATACAGATATATATTAAAGTTCGCAAATTTTGCATTTTCTGAAAGCACATTTGGAACAAGAAAACCCAAAAAACCCACTCTTAAACAGCAATGCAATATTTCATATATATTTTTTAAACGCTGGTGCGTTTTATTGCAAACCGACCGAACTCGTAGGCTATGCTTCACGTTTTGTTTGATAACTAACATATACAAGCTGGGTAGTGGTGTAAAATATGTAATTAACTGGTCTAGATGTAGCTCTTAAGTACACAAGAAGCGCCAGATCGAGGATTGGAGGATTATTACAATCTATATTAAAATTCCAATTTATAAGATTATATGCAAAATTTCGAGCTTAAGGAAAAAATCTCGACTGCAAAATTAATCTTTGTCTGTCCATTGATTGATAATCTAAGAAAGATGTTTTCTCGTCGAGATAACTCGCACCTAGTTTTTTATACTTTTATATCTTAGCATTCTTCTAATGTTTTCCTAGAGAAAATATAAATCAGCTCCAGTATATATAGAAGCATTAGAATAATCCATTTATAATAGCAATTTGCCAGCTTCTTGGGACAAGGGGAATGGCGACGAAAGAGGTTCCCTTCGTACCATTTCCCAGAAATCGCTGGAGTGTAGGAGAGCACAAAAGCGGGAGAAAGACGCGAAAGGGGTGAAATAATGGAGTAGAAATGGAAAGGAAAGAAGAAGAAGAAGGAGATGAAAGTGTAAACGAGGACAATGGAAAGGAGGGAAACGAGGGGAGAAAAAGAAAAAGAAGAAATATGGAAAGAGAAGAAGAGGGAAAATGGAAATTAATAGGAAAGTGGTTGAAGGAGAGAAAGGCGAACGAGACAATGGGAGCAAATGGAGGTAAGGGAGGCTGGAGACTGTGGCAGAAAAAGCAAACGAAACGATATGGGAGAGGAAAGACAAAAGAGTGTAAGAGCAAGAAGGAAATGAACAAAAGGAAAAGAATGGGTTTTGGCGAAAAGAAAGGGTACCGGTAAAAAAAGGCGGGTGGAATAGAGAAAGGGATTCGCAATTGTAATTTATACGAGCGAGTGTCGATAGGTACAAACAATACAAAAACTTTTCTGCATTGCTTTGAATAAGGAGGATTTCACTTCTAATATGAATTTCAACATTGGCGTAAAAAATCCAAGTATCGTCGTCGTGATTCAGGTACTCATCGCCATTAGTTTCGTAGCGATGCAAGATCAGTACGCAGGCGATTCGTTGGGTTTTGTGAACATCCGTCAACATCTTTCGCACTCACTTTGCACAAAGTTTGTGGTAGTGTGGCCTATTCGTGGCCATGAATGAGTTCAAACATTTAGGTACTAAAGCTGATAAATTACTTTATTCTTGAAACTTTATTTGTAGTTACACAGGGCAAATCAATGAAATCATTTATTCAAGGTTTATTAACATTTAACGCCATCCCAATTGCTGCAAATTATAGTACAGGGATTGGACGATAGATCCTGCCACAACCACGGATTAAAAATAATTCTTCATTCTTATAGAGTCCTTGATACTCCATCATATATCTTCCGTTTGGAATGAACGGAGGAAACTGTGATTCATCTGGAGTCCAATTGCAAGTATGGTAACGCCTTCCCTGGATTTGCAAATTGTATTACATATAATTGTAAATTTGACAATTTACATTAAATGACATTAAGAAATAATGATTCCTTGATTTTGAAGTTGCTTTATCTGTATCGGTAGATACCTTAGCGATATTTCAGTTCTAATTGAATAAACCATTTTCAAGTTTTCTGTATAAATGTAAAACATTTTATATGTATTCAGGAAGCGTTAGAAAACTTCTCACCCATCTACGAAGATGCAAGGAAGCAAAATGACTTTTATGTATAGTCTTACATGATAAATATTATTTAATATTATAGTAAGTGTGGTTGAACAAAGTTACCTTTATGGCAGGACATCCAGTGAAGTTTCCACATTTGGTAAATGAGGCAATGCCTAGGTAATTTTTGGCTAAAGCATGGCAAAAATTCACTTCAAAATGCATTGGAAATTCCCGATACTCATTGCTCAAAAACATGTATGCTTGCATGATTACCTATAACGCACGCGAAGCAACTGGAGTTTTTGTGAGTTCAACAAACATATAGAAAATTACCTCTACATCAATACCAAAATTAAAGTTATATTCAAATGTCTGATTTATAGTCGTACACGTTCGATTGTATTTAAATCTAACAACGTTATAGTATTTCACATAAAACTTATTAAATCTGACTATAACAGCTCGTTCAAATTCTAGTTTGTAATCATTCTGCTGAACTGTATTACAATTTTAAAATTATTACAAGTGTTGTGACTGACTTTTATTCAGTGGTTACCTTAAAGTCGTTATATTTTCTTTTTTCTAAAAATGCTTTTGAAACATACAAGCTTAATAACATAATCTTCAACATCAACATTTTTAACTTAACAGGGGAGTGGAGTTTCAAACAAAACTAACACTTATCTTTCTAGTATTCGTGACATATGTATTCTGAAAATAACATGATTATAACTTCCTGTAATAAAAGTCATATAAAGTAATGACTATGCTGATATCATCTACGAAAATAACATATCTTTGTGTGACGCATGTCGATAATCATTCATTTTTCTGTGTTATATAATAGCGTACATGTTTTTCTTATTTTCTTTTTTGTTATGACAGTAATTTACGTTGTTTTGTAGGTGCTTATAATCACTAGAACACGAAAATACGTACCGTGTAAAACCACAAGATATACAATTTTATACCTAAAAACTGTCTAAATATCCACTTAATATAAAAAAAAATTAATTTAGATGTTAAGTAGCTCGTTTATATATATATATATATATAAACAGTGTGGTAGTAAAATGTCCTCCCCCCTACTAACTTTTGAACGACTTGATATTTCTTCACGAAATTGTGTGTGCTTTAATGGCGTCTAAATACTACTTTTTAGTACATATTTATATTTTACATCTTTCAAAATGGCGGCTAGGCGCCGGAATTTCTTTGCTGCTTCGTAAGAATTAATAACGTTATTTTAATTGCAGTATTGGGTTACCGTCTCGCTATTTTGTTTTGTCTTTCGAAGTTTGAGTTATGTTGATAGTTCTTTTTGTGTCGAAATTGACGATTCTTGTTTTTCTCGCGCGTGACCTTAAGCATTTCCGAGAACTCACGTGTCCCTTATTCTGGAACATTTCATCACAGGTCGTAATATGGTGCAAATTTTTTGTGAGGGAAGTGCAGAATTCCGTTGCGTTTTTACGTCAGTCAATCTTCCACCTTTCTTGGCTCCGGACCTTCCCAAAATTACATCTTCAAAAGAGGGCCGTAAATATATCGAGTGTTGCAAGTGGCGGCTTTTGAGCTTTTTTTCGAGGGGTATCCGTTATGTGTGTTCCGTCTCGCTGTTTTACCAAGGGGTACTAAACAAACCATCGGCTACTGCCGGATTTAAAATGAAACACTGGATTCAACCCCGGTAAAGGCAATTCCGTGTGAATTGGCCGATCGCCGTTTGGCGGATTAATTTCGAAGCCAACTCGCGTCGCTCTGCGGTTACCGTTGGTGCGCTAAACGCATCAAAGTTCCGGGTCCCTGGATGTTGATTTCCTTCAATCCAGGCTTCAGGGTCGTACCCATGGATTTTTATCATATTGTGAACCAGTACTGTGCCGGCCGCTCCTATTTCCGTTCAAGGTAAAAGATCTAGTTTTTGTGATGTGTAAAAGAAACCTTTTTTGTTTCGCGTTATCTTGCAAACTTCAAATTTTGCTTTCATGTAACTGGAAACAGCGACCTTCAGTCGCCGTTTGTGATGTTAGTTGTTAATTATAAAACTACCGAACTATATTCCGTTTTAGTCTTGTGAGCTTCAGCGTCCCTGATGTACGTGCTGTATGAAAGAACGTAAATCCCGATGCACCAGTGGCGGCGAGTTTTTTTTCTGAACGTTCAAGAACATTAAAAATATGTAATCCAAACTTATAGCGTTATCACTTGTCATTTTCTTGTATTGTCATGTTTAACCGTTTAATTATATGTGTGTGTGTATGTGTGTTTACTGCTTCTTATTGTGTCTTTTGTACTTGTTTGTGTAAGAATTTTGCAAGCTTTAAATATATAGGAGGGGACACAAGAAAGGTAAGTTTCATTCCCGTAAGCTGTTGGCTTCTTCGTCTTCCACGAAGACCTACAATCAGCTGGATTTGGAAGGTGACGCCCACTTATTTTGACTCGCCCTGTACACAACTAAAGATTTTCTCCCATAAGCGATTTTCACGAACTCCCTCTACTCCTCTGAGCTAAGCTGTAGGCCTTTTCCATCTATCTGGTTACGGGTCGTCGGAAAAGCTCGATTGGCCCGTAGCACAATTTCAGCAAGCACCCCGATTTCAAGATGAATCCATCCGGAAAGTGTGATTGATTAAAACATTGGTAATTTATCTCATGTCATTGCTATTTGATTGTTAATTCTTAAGTTAAAAAGGAAGCACACATAAATTGGCAATTTTTTCCATTAAAACCGTGTATGTCAATAATTTTATTCATAATTCATGGTTCAACCTTTCATTCTTAGGCATTATGGTCTAAAGCTGGACCGATGTGTTCCTGAAACTTGTTCGTTTATCAAAAGAAATGCAAGCGCTGGTCGACCAAGGCAAAGGCACAAAATAGTTGAAACGGCAAAGTTTTAGACGACACAAAGATTTCTTCGTGGGTACCCGGCAATTAACTGCAACATAAAAAAGACAAGACCGTCTATTTGGTTCTGTGAGGAAATCTTCTTTATCCATATCATCTCCGCAAAGTTAAGCTTCTCTACGAAAATGATAACATATCTCGATTAAATCTTTGCAACACGGTTTTAAATAGAATTCGTGACAATGGTGACGTATTCTTTGGAGAAATGCATGCATGTTTACCAGAGATGACTACAAGCAGACGGTTTTCAATTCGAGCAACTATATTAATTATATTCAACAAACTAATAACAAATTATTACCGTCACAGGTAAGGCACCCCATTGTTTTACTAACCGACGTATACTGATACGGCGGCTGATTGAAGAAGTCTTTTACAGCTATACTTCTGCGTCCGACTCAAAATGCCGACTTATTACGCCTTTTTCAGCGGTCCAAAAATATGGAAATCGTAAGGCGATAGATCCGCGCTGTAGGGTGGATGCTCTAAAACCCTCCATTTCTTTCGTGTATGATTTTTTTCTACCACATTAGCAACATGAGGCCTAGCATTGTCGTGCAGCAAAAAGACCCCACGCATAAGTTTTCCTGGACATTTCCGTCTTATTGCTTGAAGACGTTTATTCAAAGTTTCATTGTACATATTTGCCTTGACTTTTGACAGAAGAAAGTCACCACCATTTTGTCTATAGTCTGTGAGGTGTTGCAGAGATAATCTCATTCGCAAGCATTTTTGTACGTTAGACAAGAGACGAGGAATCCATTGCGAACAAACTTTGCTGTAACCCAGATTGCAAACAATACTATGGACAGGTCCTACACTCGCTTCAATAATTTCTGAAATTTCTGTAATTAAACTTCGACGATTTTCTCAAATGAGACCTTCCACATGTGCCATATTGTTTTCTGTTAATGCAGTATACCATGCACCTGGCCGCGGCGCATCCAAAGTCCCCTTATTTACATTCTTAAATTGTCGGCACCATTCCTTCACAGCCGGGTACGCAATAAATGCATTCCCATACACTGCTTGCATTCGCATATGAATCTGCTATGACTGCACACCCTTGGCACATAAAAATTGTAGGACCGTACGCTGATCAAAGTTGGACTAATTTTCAACAACGAACGTGATTTCAAAATTTAAGGTTTAAAATCAGAATCAAATTCAAACGCCAGAAACTTATTAATGTGTTGCTTACAAACACTACTAACATTAACAAACGTCATTTGAATAATTGCATTTGTTTGGAAGTTGTTGCAAAGATGGGTTTCAGTTGAACAAACCTCGCAGTTATTTACTGCACATAGTAGCAACATCTGTTTGAGCGCAATGTTGCTAAATGTATGTTTCTTGTAAATGGTCCCTGAGAACACGGGAAGCATAGTACAGCATTTTAGTATTAAGATTTTCGATTAAGAATATTACGAAGAACTTCGACACCCGTAACTTTTTCGTTAATTTATACACATCCTGTATATGTGATTATCAACATCACAACACTGAAAGAAAATAACAATCTATAGGGTGTTCTATCACACAACGAAGGGAACGATGGAAGGATTGCAAAATTTGAAAATATACATTCTGATAAAGCAAATCTATATATTTCGACAACAAACATTATTTTATAATTTTAATACTTTATTATTTATTATATTTTTAAAGAAGTTTTCAAAAATAAAGTAAGGTCGTCCAATTATTGTGCAACAAATGTATAATCCACATCTTCTTACTAAACCTTTGAAATAAGTGCATACAACATTTATTAAAATTTAAGACATATGCTCTAAAACATACTACGAATGATTAGGATTAGCTTCCACTCTGTGGTATAATTTTTGTGTATGGCAAATGAATCCAAATTAATTTTTCCAAATTGGACGATATACCTTTCCATATGCATTTATTACAAACAATTCTGTGTCATGGTAGACTCCTTGAAGCTCCAGTTTGTAACTTCCGTCGGGAATAAACGGTGGAAACTGCCATTGGTCAGGGCCCCAGTTGCAGAAATGGTAAACTTGTCCCTGCATATCAGTTCAAGAAGATTAAACATGTTCTTGGGCATTTTTGTTAAATTTGAAATCACTATATATAATTCATAATTTAAATTTAAAGTATGCCTAAATATTATTGTTAATTGATAGTGTGGCGAAATATTTGTTCCTTTTTCAATACCTTTACTATAAGTTGAGTTAAGATAAAGGCTTACTTTTTTCAGAGGACATCCTGTAAAATTTCCACATTTAGTAGAATCACCAAGACCTACATAATTTCTCTTCACAGACTCGCAATAATTTACTTCCAGTCGTAATGGAAAATATCGATATTCATTACTCAAGAACACGTACGCTTGGGTTATTATCTACAAAGTAACCTCCTAAAGTATGTAGGTATGAAACAGGGAAAGCTAGACATTAATGAATATTGTTTGGGCACAATACCTCAAGATTATTGCCAGCGAAAATGTTATACTCATACGTTATATTAACAAGTGGGCATGTCCGGTTGTATTTAAAAGTGACGACTTTGAAGGATTCCACATAAGGTTTATTAAAGCGGACCAATTCCAACCGTTCGAATTCAATGCGGTAGTCATTTTGGTGGAACTAGTCGTCAAACTAAATTAGTTTAAAATAATTCTTTATTATAAATTTACCTTTAAATTTAAGGGCGTTGTTCCATTTACAAATACTGCCAAAATTAAGTAGTTAAACAATGTAACTAGTCTAGTAACACTTTTGAACACGCACATCATAATCCCTAGAGAAACCTGTGGCTAGATAGTGTGGATGTCACTTGTTTACTTCATACGTTTATTGATGCTTATCGGGTTTATGTATGGAAAACTATAAACAAACGACCCACTTTGCTTTTGGTGAAATATAGTGTATACAATTTAAATTTACAATATGTCGGGAATCAGTATGACGAGAAAAATTTAAGAGATTTGTTAACCGATAGACATGGGTTTATGCTTTCTAGCTGAATGCTCTCAAATTATCTGAGTTCTATTGGCATTAGCTTCTTATGTAATTGGCTGTTTTGTTATGTATTAATTGATAATATTAGGAAAATTGCCTTAGCATCACCTTGAAGAAGGTTTTGCTAACATACGCGTACTGATTAAAATGAGTTAACCAAATCCAACTTTCAATGACAAACTACTGAGCACTGGCGTTAGAAATCAACATAGATCTATCAAAGATCGAGGAATTAAGTGAAGTATTTCGCCAAAAACGGAAGTCTGCAGGGGTTGACTGACTGGAGGCAGAAATGATGGAAGTAGATATAAAAGCAGCAGCTGAAGTTGTCCAAACTTGAATAAACAGAATACAGGAGGAAGAAAAATTGGAAAGAGGAAGCTTGCAACAAGCTGTAATAACCGAAGGTACATAAGCTTGCTTAGTATTATACATATGATTTTCTACAAGCTGTTTTTAGGCAGTATACTGGATACATAGAACACTACGAAAATAACAGAGTAGCTGCATAAAAGAGAAATCCTGCACAGACCAAATAAACACATTAAGAATAGTTGAACAAGCGACGGAGTTCTACGCACCATTAGGTTTACTTTGCGTGGACTAGGAGAAATCTTATGAAGTGTTAAACAAGGAGTACATATAGACCACATTGAAGAACAAAGCTGTATCCCAAAATTTCATCAATCTTATAAAAGAAGGTTATAACGATTACAAATGCAGAGGGAAAGGTGTAGCTGCCATGCGACGAAAACTGTTATCCGTCAGGGATGTACTGTGTCACCGTTACTATTTATCACAGCGCTAGATGAAATGTTGAGGAGTTTGATGGGTTACAGCAGCGGAGGCATAGCATGGAGAAGAAGATCTAGATTTTGCAAGCGGTCTATATTTTATCACGCAACGGCCATAAAATGCAGAAGTTGAACCACCTGCAGCAAGAATCACAGCAAGCAGGTTTGAAAATAAACAAGAATAAATCTAAATTACTATGCGCAAATGTGAAGTCGGCAAGACAGGTGCCAGTACAAGAAGACGTAATAGAGCGGATCAGAAAGTTTACGTATTTAGGAAGCTTTAGTATCTTGAGTACATAGTGCGTCCAAAGAGTGTTAGTGCAAGAACCAACAAAGCGAGAGAGGTCTTTATTAGCTTAAATAACATCTGGAATGCCAGTAATATTTCAGTTAAAATAAAATACAAAGTGTTTAATGCAGTAGTAAAATCAGTACACCCATATGCATGTGATTAAACAAATGTGTTATGCGTTACTTATTGAGGATATAATAATAATAATAGTGAGGCTCTACAGCTTGTGAAGAGGTTTGGCCTGCAAGGCCGAAGGCTAGAGCAAATTAATAATACGTGGTGATGTGGTGAGCATCACATTAGACAACTGCATTATTACACCTTGTTTATTTGAACGCAGGTACCAATTATTTAAAGCGCCTGGGTAGGTCGCCAGCCAGAACGAGGTAATATCAACACCTAAACAAGAACGAGAAAGCTGGCGTGGTTAACACATATATTGAGGAAAAAGAGATCAGCTGTATACAGAAGTGCTCTAGATTGGAAACCCTAAGGCAGAAGGACGTCATAGAAGAAAAAAGCAGAAGAACGATTGAAAATGAAACCGATATGACAATAATAGACATGGGGTTTCTGACCAAGGATTACAACAAATACCCTATGTCCCATTAAGGAATAATGGGTGCCATCATTATCATCATCATCGTTATCTTCATCATCACCATCTCCATCACCATCACCATCACCATCACCATCACCATCACCATCACCATCACCATCACCATCACCATCACCATCACCATCACCATCACCATCACCATCACCATCACCATCACCATCACCATCATCATCATCATCATCATCATCATCATTATTTTAACATCAGCTTCATGGACCTATAATCTGCTACGTCCATTCGAATTAGAACTGGGGAAGCACCTAGCAATCAAGCTTATCTTTCCCCTTTCCGGGTCATGTCGCCATTATCCTTCAAGACGTCACCGTAAACGATCCGCCCGAATCTACTCGCCCAACAGCACAGCTGTCGTACCATTTGTGGACTGACAATTGAACTGGCTTGCTCCATACTTGGGTTGGGACGCCGGGCTAGTTCTGGCTTCTTATGTTATTGGTCTAGGCTACCCGGTTGGTCGTGCAATACAATGTGTCTCAAAACCAACCTTCTATTACCACTGCCACCCCAGTCCAATCGCTATTTCGGAACAAGCCCAGTTATCCGAGCGAGGGGCTTCTTCCCGATCCCGACCACTCGCTTTTACTTCTACCTTTCGGATGCCTCCCGCCGACATATTCTCCTGTTTTATCAATTGCTGTTGCTTTCCACTTGCCGCCCTCTGGTGTTTTCTTCTGTCTATTACTTTTTCCGCTTTTCCATCTTTCGCTAGCCGTCTTCCGGCTTGTCACCTTCTTCCCGTGTAATTAGACCTGGTCTACTTCTTCTTCTTTTCTCCTTTAACGCCTGAGATTTCGATTATCAGTACACGTGAGAGGTCTTCAAGTTCTCATCCTCCGCTTGCTCAGACAATCAGCCCCCACTAAAAGAGTACTAGTTTGTATATGTAGGCACTGATCGGCCGACAACAGAGCTCCGTTAGGCTCTACCTTAGTTAATAGTAGATACCCAGCAGGCAGCATAGGAGGTGGAGTTGTCCAGTTACACGTAAGAGGCTATTTATTGCGCTTCATGCATCTCGCTTCTTCTTTGGACCTTTCCAAGCCATAGTGACTGAAGAATCGGATATCTTCCATCGACTTGGAGGATCGGATCTCCATCTGGCTAGGTAAGGATCTAGGCAGTCGCCCACCCGACCATTCTTGTTGAGTATTTACTGGTCGCCCACATGGGACGCTCCTCTTTGGCGTTCACGCTTTAAGTGAATTTCCTCGTATACTCCCCTCACTAGTGAGGCTCTAGTTTCGCGGCACCGGTCAGCCTCAGACAGCGCTTTGTACGACTCTACCTAAAGTACAGATCCAATGGGCACTATATGAGCTGGATATGTCCTCGTTATGCAACAGACGCTTTATTCTGCTTGACTGCATCTTGCTTCTTCGTCGGGCCTCTGTAGACCACATTGGCTAAAGAATCGGGTATTCTCCATAGACCTGGTGAACTAGCCACCAGGCTAGGTAAGGACCTAGGCCTCCGGCCACCCGCCACGTCTCGTTGAGGCTTTACAGGTCAGCCACACGCGACGCCTCTATTGGGCGTCCAAGCTTATGTCCCACTAGTGAGGTGAGGACCGCGCTTCATTCGACTCTACCTAAAGTAGAGAACCAGTAGGTACGACGAGGAGGTGAAGTTGTCTTGTGTCATAAGAAGCTTTGCGTTGCGCATCAATACACTTTACTTCTTCGTCAGACCTAGGTGGACGGCCATGGCGGAAGATTCCTACACCAGGCTAAATAAAGACCTACGACGAGCCAACCCAGCCGCCTGTAATATTCTACAATGCATTTTCACATTCTTTAAAGAGAAATTTCGTTGAAATAATATTTATACACCCCATTCAGTAAAACCATTTTAAAACCACCGCAAACAATATTTAGTCTGTTCAAATACAGGGTTCCAACCTCTTGATAGTAAAGTAATATGTTAAATGGTAAATATCGTATTCCACTTGGTAAAAACTGTTATAATCACAGCACTCTCACGCTCATATCAATACATAAAACCCATCCAAACAATTATCATTAAAGTGATAAACATGACAATTTAAAGAATGTTCCAACAAAAAAAACGAAGAGAACCATCGAAGGAATACAACGGTATTAAACGACACGGTGTTCGATCAAACAAAAGTTATTTATTTCCATAAGACAACATTATTTTCTAAGCAAATATCTTACATTCCTTTATGAGTTATTTATTGTATTATTAAGCAGCTGGCAAAAAGTGAGTGAGGTGTGGTCTAGGTGTTCAGCTAGTAATTGAAGAATACAAATTAGAACCGTTAGTATTAATTCAAGTGATGATCCAGATCTTATTCCATCACTGAATCTCGTTCTTATTAAACAATGTCTAAATTTTAACATAGGTACTATAAAACATAACAAAAAAATCAAGATTAAGTTTAACTATATAAAATTGTTCTTGAATATTATAAAGAATCTCTAATAATTTCCCCAAATTGGACGATACACCTTCCCATATGCATTCATTAAAAACATTTCTGTGTCATGATAGACTCCTTGCAGCTCCAGTTTGTATCTTCCATCGGGAATAAACGGTGGAAACCGCCATTGGTCGGGGGCCCAATTGCAGTAATGGTAAACTTGTCCCTGTAATTCAGTTCAAGAAGGTTAAACCTATTCTTTGCTGTTTTAGAAATACTATTTAGCTTCGAGCCACTAAATACCTCATAAGTTAAAATATATCTAAAAATTATTTCTCAATAGAAGTATCACGAAATACTAGTTTCTTTATTGTTGTTTTCAAATATAATCTTACTTTTTTTATAGGACATCCTGTAAAATTTCCACATTTAGTGGAATCACCAAGACCTATATAATTTTTCTTCACACCTTCGCAATAATTTATTTCCAAGCGCAATGCTAAATATCGATATTCATTACTCAAGAACATATACGCTTGAGTTATTATCTACAATGTAACTTGTAAAAGTGTGAGGCTATGAAAGGCTGGGGCTATGAAATTGTGTAACCTAAGGTGTTGAAAAATTGTATTTGGTAATTGTACCTCTAATTCGTTTCCAATCTCAAAGTTATACTCGAACGTTGCATTAACAAGTGGACACGTTCTGTTGTATTTAAAAGTGGTGACTTTATAGGATTTCATGTAAGATTTAGTAAAGCGGACCAATTCAAACCGCTCGAATTCAATGCGGTAGTCATTTTGCTGAAACTAACCGCAAAACTAAAGTAGTTTCAAAATAATTACTTATTATAAGTTTACCTTTAAATCTAAAGAGGCTGTTCCGTCTATAAATACTCCCAAAATTAGGATCTCTAGCAAAGTAACTACTCTAGCAACACGTTTGAACATGGACATCGTAACTCCTGCAAATTGCTTACTCGACAGTGTTGCTGTCACCTGTTTACTACTTCATACTTTAGTTGATGTTTATCAGGTTTATGTTTGAATATCTAAAAAAATCAACCTTTGTTGTCAACGAAATATATCGGAAGCAATTTAAATTTCCATTATGTCTGTAAACAGCAAAACGAGAGAGATTTAAGGATTTTTAATAGATGGTATCACTTTTACAAAAATACTGTTTGACTAATCTGGTGGAAATTGGCCATTAGCATATTCTAGCGAACTTAACGGATGTGTGGGTTGTCCATGAAATGTATCTATTTATATGCCATTTGTAAGATCAATTTTGTGATAGTGATGATTTACGCTTACAAGGCTTTCAGTGAATATCGTATTGGTTGATTGTTAACAGATTTTTCAACTAAGTATATCACTTTAAATGTCAGGTATTGTGCAGCCTATAGCTAGAGAACTTGTCGTCCCTCTTGAATGTTGACCACATTCATGTTATTTATAGAGTTTAAATATTTTTCTGCTAATATTTTTAGGTTGTCCTGCAAAGTGTCAAGCCATCACCATTTAATTGGGTAGTCCTAAACAAAAAATGTTATATAAGCATCATCTCATTGTCAAAGAAAAAGTCAATTTTCGAATAACTCTCCATATATTCATATGTGTGTGGTCGTCGATATGTCCTAAAAGACTTAAAATTTATATCTAATTGATTAGCGACTTTTCTTTAATTTATCTCCTCCTCCTCCTCCTCAGTTATCAATCTTTTTGATTGGTTTGATTCCACACTATCTTCGTCCATCGTCTTCTATTTCCTGCCAGCCTTTTCAGTTCGGTGTAGTTGTTGCATTGTAGGTCGTTCATTATATGAGATATATACTACATCCTTGGTCTTCCTCTTGCATTTCGTCCATCGATTGCTCCTACAATATTTTTAAGTATCCCCACCCTTCTTAGGATATGTCCCATTGACGTGTCTCTTCTCTTTTTAATGTTATCTATAATACTCCTGTTTTCTTCTGCTTTTTCTCTTATTTTGAAGTTTAATTTATCTATTCAACCATAAATACGCAAATATGCAATCCTTTTAGGCTAGCCACCGGAATTATAAAATAAATTCTCGGTAACTTTTAATAATTTAATTTCTACTTTCGCATAGTGTAGGCAATGTGTTGGTTTTGTGAAAACGTATAATGGTGAAATATTCTCAAAACTATTAATTTTGGATCACTAGGAACTTGAAAAAGTAAGCTAATTTTGAATAAGTGAGAATGATATATAATTGATACAGAAACTCAATAACATTCCTGAAAACCTTAAAACTTTTTGAGTTATTTAGAAGATTTCTATCTTCAACCACACCCTGTAGTATGGTAGTGTCTGCCGTTGGTAACATTTAGTTAAGTTTCGCCATATTATAAATAAATGGTATAAGATAGCAACGAGACATTTTAGTATTTACTTAATCTGGGCAATAGCCGCAATAAGTTCCTTCAGATCGGACACTATAATTTTATAACTATCTGTAGCGAGGTCACGAACTGTTACCCTGACATCTTTGTTGTTTTTATATACTGCAATAGTAAGAAATTGATTTATTTGTGTAGATAAGAATATTTCTTTTTAATTTATATTATTGGCGTAACCAACGTATAGAATTTAATTTTGAGCTAGCCGAGGCAAAGAAAATTTATTTATTTAAATTATTTATTTTATTAAAATAATTCTAGCATATATTTATGTCACCATCAACGTGGAGTTTAATAAATAAATTATAATACATAGCAATATATTGACATGATATTTTGATTAGCCTTAACAGTGTACAGTCATTGACAAGGCAGGACTTGATGGGGGACAGGTATAATGGAAGTAGGGGTTTGACTAGGGTTGAATACGCGACCCAAAAATTGTTTACTCTTCAGCAATTTGACGAGTACAAAGACGCAAGGGTAGTTATACCGATACTGGTTGCGCAATTTGATGTGACGGTGTCCGGGGATGTGATACGTAATAACGTGACAGGGTGGGAACCATTTCTGAATGTGTTACGAGCTTTTGACCACATAGAACGTCATGGATACAACGGTAGGGCGAAATTCTGTCAATTTGACAACAGTGACGGTACGGTCGGAATTATGGCGGTTTTAGTGGCAATCGTGGAAATGACACCTTGTATAATCGGGGTTCATACACATACCCAGACAGGTATCGCATGGATAATAAAGATTACGATGGCGTGTGGGACAAGGAAGGAAGGTATGCTGGAAATAATAGAACTGACCAAAGATTGAATTACCGAAATGGAGGTGCGTATGCACTACCGTATTATGACCAACCGAGGAGTGATGGGGGTGTAGAAAATGCTCAGAGGAACCATCGTCAGGAAGAGGATCATTGGGTATGGGGAATCAGGCAGTAGGGGTTATGTAAAGACGGTGACAGTCGAGCCTACGAGGAAACCGGAGGAGATGGTGGACGCTCAGATCCATCGACCTCAGGATTTTTAGGAATAATGAAAATAGTGTAGATGGCTCACAAATTAGTGAGGATGGTGTTGAAATATTACAGCAGAATGGTGGTGAGGTATTAGAGGAAAATAAAAATGATATTATACAAGAATTAACTACTAAACAAGAATTACACTACATAAAAGTTTATTATCCTAAAATAATTATGAATGTAACTAAAATTTATTTCTTACATACTAAAAGGGCAATTGGATTGTTCATCCTTGTTTATGCAATACAATATAGAGAGGCAGAGGGAGATTTAGGTTACGAATAGTATTTAGTTAATGTTTAGAATCTTTAAAAAATAAATTAAGAATTGGAAAAGATAATTAAATGTGAGACTCATGTATAAATACGTTGTCATTGAATAGAAAGATAAGGGGGCGGAGTGTTTTGTAATCGGTAATGGTGACGTCCATAGGTAAACGTTTGTAGCGGCATGATTATGTACATCTATTTAAGTAGCATAGTAAAAAAAAAGTTATCCGAAGTGGTGTACCTGCGGTGTACCATTCGGAAGACTTTTTTGAGAGGGAAAATGACACGATATTGTGGTTAGCCATGTATTTTCCTTCTCTACGTTATCTTTGTGTTAACTTTAGTTGATTATCTGTAAAATGTTTGGCACATCGAAGTATGTGATCGAGGATGTTCATTCATTTTTAAATAAGGCGTTGGCGTAGATCGAATGAGATCGTTGAAATGTTCCGATTGGCCAGACAATGAGGGTTGTCTATGGAACGAGTAAATAATTTAGTGTGTAAAAAAAATGTAAAAAGCTGCGGACGTAAAATTATTCACAGGAATCCGAGCTAAATATAAATTCACAATTAAGTAATAAAAGTGTAAAGATTGGAATGGAATTTGTTTAGATTTATTCTAACTGTATAAAAATATTAAAAGTGGAGTGTAAATCAACTGGTAATCTTTTATTTGGGATGCAATCAGAGTTAAAGACAGCGAACAACGAAGGTGAGGTAATACAATAAATGAGCGTCCCAGCAATTGAGATAAACCGTTATGAGAGCTAGCCGGATGCAAGGTGAAGTAATTACAAGTAACATAAGTTAACGTTGAGTTAGAAAAGTACGCTGCTGTCCGCACACGATAATATATACAGTCAAACTTCTATATAACGAAGTCGCTAAATTCTGACAAAAAATTCGCAATAGAGAAATTTCGTTATAGAGAAATAAGATTTTTTTTGAAAATAAATTTAATACAATTTGTTTACATATGTAATACGAGTACATAAATGGACCCACTTCAAAATTGCTTCATTGACATCTTCGTACACATATGTTCTAGGACGTTTTGCTGCAGTTCCTACATCGATTCACGATTTTTTATAATGGTAAACTGCTGGCAGGAATACCGAATATTGCTGCAATATCTTTTTTTTAAAACCTTTATCAACTTTTTGCAACACTTTAATTTTTTCTGTAATGCTTAAACACTTTCGCTTCGTCATTTTGCGTAAACTGACTGTTTTAAAAATAGGTTTCTATTGCAATTTTCTGCTTTAAGATGCCCATTAAGAAAAGACGTCATTTAAACATAAAGGGAGTCGTAAACTTGACAAAACCTTTACAATTCTTGGAAAACTTTCTATGACTGTACCGGAAGAACTTTAATAGACAATATTTGGGTACGAAATTCCCAAAACCATTAAGATTTTCATAGATTTTATTTTTTTTACGCTAAAAAATTCGTTAAATAGAAATTTAATTTCGCTATTTGGAAACAATTTTACGTGTGTTTTTGGTTAAAGGTGCAGCGTGTAGTGCAAAATTTCGTTATATAGAGAAATTCGCTATATAGAGGTTCGTAATATAAGAGTTTGACTGTATATATATATATATATATATATATATATATAT